>JAHMML010000002.1:2515427-2540018 GCA_020341155.1 Eciton burchellii
TCTCTCTCTCTCTCTCTCTCTCTCTCTCTCTCTCTCTCTCTCTCTCTCTCTCTCTCTCTCTTACACACACGCGCGCACATACATGCCGCGCGCGTAGGATTAAACAATCGAGTTGCTTTTTGGGATCGACTGTCGCGCTTCCTTCGCCAAGAGCCCTTCTGGAATACCATAAACGCCCGCTGACGCCCTTTCCGGATTAAGCTGAGAAATGTCGTCATTCTCTCGTCAGTAACAACCGGCGGGGATCCGCGTCCATCCTCGATCCCAATTCACGCAACGTGCGTCACATTGGCACATTTTCGCGCCGGTGCGCATCAGAATATATCCGCGCTCGCGCGGATGGTTATTTACTACGGTATATACGCGGGGCCGGTTATGTCGCACGTGAGCCGCATTTAATGCCCGGACGGCCAATAGTTTGTAAGTGTTTTACCGTGTAGTTTTACGGCCGTCGGCCGAGTATTTCGAGCCACCCCCGAAAAACATTTCGGGGAGCCGGCCCGGCTCCGCTTCTCTCTCGCGAGTTCGTGTCGGTGCGTGTATCTACACGCGCGCGCACCGACGCGATATTCACGGCAATATTCTTGCCTCGACAGAGACCCGTTCCTCTATCCCCGCCTTGCCCCTTTTCTTCCCTTTGTCTCGCCTCGCCGTCCCGTCTCGATCTCCCGCGGCAACGTTTCCCCCGATCCGTTCGCTTTTTTTCTGCGCCATTTGCCGCTTCGCTCGCCGGCGCACATATGAAATTCGCGCGGCTCGGCTCGCCCTTAAACAATCCGCTAACAAGGCGAGCGCTATCGTTCGGACAGGAAGCTGCGACATTGTTATCTCATCTCGCGTTTCTTGGATACGTCCGATACATTCGGCGGATATACATCAGCCCACAGCAGCTTTCACCGCGCTGAAATTCTGCTGCGGCCGAGGGTCGCGTGGGTCGCGAGTATCTTTCTGCGAGTATCTCTGAACGAGAGATTCGTCTCGCGTGTAAAAAATAACTGTCCTTCTCGCGCGCGCGCGCGCGCGCGCGCGCGCGGGGCACGATTAATCGAGTAACCCTCAGCGCGGATTGCTGATCGAATCGCGATACCATTAGCAAATTGTCAAATGCGCATGCATAACGGAAGCTTACGCCAAAGTTGCAACGCGATTCCCGTTATATCGCGTAATCCGATGTTGCCTCGCGCGTATATAAGTAATATCGTTAGCAGCGTCGCGCGTGCTGCTGAACGGCGCAAGCGCGCGAGCGCGCACGCGCGTGCGCGTGACGCAACGGAGGAATATTGTTTCCATGCAATTTGAGTACAGGCGCTAGCAAGTGAAATATGACCAGTGACCCAGATTTAATCCGCGATACGAGAAAAATACAATGTAAGACTCGCGGCACCTTTCCGCGCGATAGCAACCTGCGCGCGTAAAAGGGAACGAGGACAGATCTTAACCGGATTTTTCGAATTAAAAGCGTGAAGGATACCGCCATAAAACGTCAGTCAGTTATCAGTTCTGCTGTCGTATTTCATCCGGCTCGTATATGCGCGCGGACGTACGCGAACGTGCTTTAAAACGACCTCTCCTCTCGATACAGTCCGCAATGATGAAACGCGTACGCGAAAATCTCGACGATGCGTTCGCTTCCGAGATAGACACGCGATTAGATACCATTCAATCTTTGTGGAACAATTCGCGGAGATGGTCGAAATATCTCCAGCTGATATAAAAGCTGCGCGGAACGCGAATTCATTTGCGCGAAATTAAATATCTCGGCGAATTTAGACAGCACTCGCGTTTAGACCCCCGCGCGGCTTAAGACCTCATCCGAAATATCTGCGAACAAACACGCCAAAGGTAGAACCCGCTCCGGCGTGATTCTCGGAAATGGCGTTAATTCAATCCCGGAACGCGCGATTAGATAGAATAAGCGCGAATAAAGCGGAAATTACCGAAATAAACCGGCGCGATCTTGCGTGTGCGCCACGAATAAGAACGGACTCTCTCTCCTCCCCTCCTCCCCCCCCCCTCTCTCTCTCTCTCTCTCGCTATTCCCGCGCGATCGATCGTACTCGCGGAACAATTGCACGCTGCAGTTGCAGTTGCAGTTGCAGTTTCCGTAGGCATGGAGGCGCGCGACCGGCCGCGGTCGCAATTGCACTCGCGAGTTGCAGTTGTGGTCGCGTGCAGTTGTGGGTGCGGGGGGCGGGGGCTCGATTCCTCGGAAAGGAAAACTTTGGCAAGGGCACATCCCGCCGTTCTCGCCGTTTTGTAAGACGGGAGGGGGTCTCGCGAGTCTTACCAGAGGGGAAACACGTCGTGTTTATTAACGGAACTAGACGGAATTGCGAGGCGGCGTGTCGTCCTCGCTCTTCCTCGCTCTCGCTCTTCTGCGAACGGCGACGTATTGATATTCCTCGCGCCGTGTACGTCGAGCCGAGAAAATTACGGGAAGGGTGAGCCCTTCAAAGCCGCGCGCGTTCCCACGAAACAAATTACCGAGCGACAAGCGGGGACGTGTGCGGGCGCAACGTGCATTTTGAGGAGAGGCGCGTGCGAATACTCGTAAAACTAGTTTGCGCGCAAGAGGTCGGATTCGGAACGTATCGGCGAATATCCGCCGCGTATCGGTAAAAAATAAACGGTCGACAACGAAGCCAATCGAGCAGGAAATCGTTCGAGTGTCTCTGCTGCTCGACTCTTCTAATCTCGCCGGAAGTAACGCTCATTGTCCTTGCAGCACGTGGCAGAGCCACGTGACAGCGTCAAGGTGTCGTCGTCGCGAGCGCGCTGCCAACGACGAGCCGGCGACTTGCAACGAAAGCAGCGGGGATATTTTTTCGCTCCCGCGAAAAAATTCGATTTGGGAACAATCGCGCTGCTCCCCCCCCCCGAGCGTCTCCCTCCCTGCTTTTGTCGCTTCCCTCGCAATGAGATGCGCGCGGAAAAGGAGGAACGCGCGAGCTAGCGAGTTGGCGCGCGCAGCGAGAGGCGCGCGATATAAAATATATACTTAATCTGTATGCGGGGCCGCGAGCGCCGCGTCGGCTCTGCCTAGCCGGCGGAATACAAAATTCCCGTATTCAGATGCCCCGCGACAGAAATTGACTTTATTGAGGTTTATTGATCCGCAATATTGTGTTCCGCCGCGCGGAGCGGCGCCGGTTCTCCGCGCGCGCTCGAACGTGCACGAATTCGCGCCCCACGTTCGTACGTGCGCGACGCACACTTCCGCGCCCCTCCTACGCACGGGGGGGTGTCGTGTCGTGTGTGCCCCGCCGCCCCCCCCCCCTGTCCTCCTCGTGTTCCCGGAGGTGCAGGGATTCGATTTAACGGGGTATCGATACTCCTGCTCAGTCAATGTCGAGACGAGGAGCTGCTGATATTAGTCAATATTGGTTCTGCGAGTATGCCACGCGCGGGTCTCGGCCAAGGGGATGAGAACGACCTATGAAAATGGATTAATAAGTCTCTGGACTAATCGATCTCGCGGTTACTCGAGGAGCTCCTCTCCGCGGAGATGAACTCTCGCGCGCGACGCGTTTGAAAACACGCGCGCGGCTTGTGTTGGAAAAAAGAAATATATATATACATGTATATACATATCACAGGTATCACGTATTTTCGATAGCGCGGTAATTTCGTTGCACGGAATAAATGAGAACGCGCACGTGCGTAAACGCGTATGAAAAGATCTCAGCCAAGACGAGATCGCTGATCCGATCGAGACGCGTGTCGTATCGCGAGCATCTGCGCCTTTCGCGTGATCCACGATTTGCGCGATTTGCTCGCGCATGAGTCACCCGTGCTTGGAACAAATATCTTCATGCACGTTCAAACACGCGGCGATAAGAAGAGGGGTCGCGATAACGTATCGACCGGCCCGAGAGCGATTTACCTCCTTCGAGTAGATTACGCGTCACGATGATATCGCGCCGGTGTGCGTTTAGAGCGAAGGTGCTTCGACACGTTCCTTACGACGTGATGACGGGAACGCGATTGCGATAGCTAATCGAATCGCTAATAGAGCCTGATCGCATCTTTGCGCAAGTCGCAGCGGAGTCGTAGCGTTTCGCTACACACTCCTTATCTCTCATATCGATGTTTCCCTATCGATAAGATAAATTCGCTTCTTTGTGAAGAAAGCGAAATCGAGAGGAATCGCTTTCGCCCGGCGCGCGCGCGTCTTGCGCATCCGATTATCGCCGGGCTCTCCTCCCCCTCTCTCCTGTTGATGTTGATCTTTATCAAGCGTGACTTGCTGGAATACGGGATTTATCACAACTCTGCTACTGGATACTGGCAGGCATTGAAAAATTAATAAACCATCACCGTGTCTCCGCGCGCTCGAGAAATCTGCGAAACTCGCAGAGAACAACTCGCGACCGCATCGATCCAGCCGCACAATCCGCGTCTCGCTCGGACGCTGGCGAGTATCTCACTCTCACGAATCTCGTGATTCACGACATCTTGACGACATCATCTGACGCGCCGATTGGTCCTCGAGCTAATTCTAATCACGCGCCTAGGCGCGATGTTCGCCATTCGGGATTAATTGGGTCAGTCGGTGCAAAGGAGACCGCGCGAAGGTTCCGCGAGATCCGGCGATGACGAGACGAAGGTGCGCGCAGAGTGTCTCTTGGAGACGATCTTTAAAATCAGCGGAAAGGGAAACAACATTGCGCATTTCTCTTTCCTTCGCACTGCGCTGTATAATTGTAGGATATGTTTATCCTACAAGGATGGAATTGACAAGTCTGATGGATCTTCGACGCGATCGGATTGGATTGGAAAAACAACAAGAAAATGGAACACTCTATTCTTCTGCAAAACTCTCGCAAAACTAGCTGACACCACGGACCTCGCAACTCACAACTGTTTTCCTACTGTCCTCTCGTCCCTTATATACCCGCCGAAAGTGTTGTTGCATTTCAGAATTGGCGACCAATCGCTACATATTACGTTGTCCCGCGAGCTTTCGACGGTTTTTTCGCGACTGTCCTTTGTCTGGACGCGTCTACACACACACACACACACGCGCGCGCGCGCGCGCGCGTAACGCACCACACGCAATGCTTCGCCGACTTCGAGCCTTTGACACGCGCCGCCACAATCTTTTTCCTTTTACATTGCATAATTGAGCGATGACGACGGATGATTTTATGATTTCAATCCAATATCGCTGATGTTATTAAAAACGCGCACCGATTCGGCGAGACTAAATTCTCGCCTGAACGTCGAATCATCGATTCGGCGACAAACAAACGTGATGTATCGAGTAAATTGCGAGCGGCGAGCCCGCCTGAGTGCGTGTTGCTGGAACGCACATTTTTATGATCGCTCGCTCGCTCGATTGATGATCTCGAATATTACAAAATCAAAGGAATTTCGAAACGCTGCCCCGTCACGGAAAAATTAGATCCACGTTGATGCGGCACGCGTGCTCGGAGCAGCATCCCGACGAGGCTGATCGACAGCAACAACTTCCTTCTCGGCCAAATGCGCGATTAAGGGGCAAAGTTCGGCGGACACGGCGAATGCGAACACTCGAGAGCTAACATAATTATATTCGGCGCCTCGCGCTTTCCGCGCAGCGCGAACGCAGTCGCGCGACATAATTTATTTCCGCGCAGGGAAACGCGCAGTCAGTTTTTGGCACGGCGGCTAAAGTTCCAGCCGGTAATAAGAAGAGAGTCGCTTACTGCGGAACGGAACCAAGTGGCGCGTTTTCGCGCGCGACAGAGAGAAGAGGACCGCGCGCGGCGCGTAATTATCCACTTCGAAAACTCGGCGTCGCGCTTCAAGCGCGGAAGAACGACCGAGACGCGACTCGGTGCGCGGTACGCGACAAAACACGATAAATTAATGGTCGGAATGCGCTGATGTTACGCGTACAGCCGACCGTTCCGTGTTGAGATACGGCAGGAGGTCCCAGGAGGAATTTCCGTGCTCTGGAAGGGTATCTACCCTCTCGCGAACGAATTAAATAATTCGGAGCGGAGCTTTCTTCGACTCGTCTCGCAATTCGCGCGTTAAGCAGCCACAAATGAAGAGCAAACGCGCTCCTCAAGCTTGTAACTGCTTCGTTAACCGCTATAACGGTTAAGCGCGAGTGGATTCCGCGCGTGAAACGTTCCCGATTCGACCTCGATTCCGTGATCGGGATGCTCGAGAGATCGAAAACGTCTCCGCTCGCGCTTCACGGACGGACGATGCGAAACTATTTAATCGATCGAGAGCGACGCTGCAGCGGCACGCGTAGACGATGGATGCACATGGCGTGAGAGGAAATGTTGGCCGGAAAATATCGCGCCGCTTAGCAGACGTCAGAGTTTCCACAGTGAGGAATTTATATCCGGTCCGCATAAGCGGACAGAAATATCGCCGCCGAGAAAATAGTCAATATCCAAGGCACGCGGTGCCATTACCTCGATAGCACCTCTGATACTTCGATACCATCGTAAGCATCCCAGATGTACAGTCGGCCAGAGGCATCGCGCGTCTTTTTACGAGCGCCCGGCGACGTCTCGTAAGTCGTTTCACTGCGACGAGATACTTTCGCGGCTCGAGAGTTCGTCGTGCGATGCCTCGAGGAAGGAAAGGTTCGCAAGGGCGGTGCGAGGGTAATCCAAGCAACGGCGGTAACGGAGGGAATGCCAGCGGAAAAAAGACGGGGTCACCCGCTCTTCATGGTCCTTTAAACGCGTCCCGCAGCGCCGTCCGCGTGCGCGCGGATTCGCGTTAACGCGCGCCCAGGTACACCCGGGTGTAATTGCGCCACCCTCCTAGTCGTCACGCGAGTGCCCTATAGCGGCTTTATAGCGGGTCGACCCCTGTCCTCGCTTTATTTCCGACCAACGACAGGAAGAATGTCATCCCGATGCTCGCAAATCCCGCCCGGAAGCTAATCGGAAGTCGAAATACGACTTATCAAGGGTTTGTACACCGTAATACCGTAAGAGACATTCCCCGATTTACGATTTCCCTGCGCTCGTATCCCGCCGATTCTCCTCTCGTAGAGAGAGAGAGAGAGAGAGAGGGGGGGGAGGAGAGGGGGAGAAAGAGAGAGAGGAAACACGCACGACGCGGCTGCTTGCCGCGTGAGCTTACAATTCCGCTCACGCTGGCATTAAATATCTCGACGATGAAATCTCGTGCTTTCGAGGCGCATCAACGCGCTTCTCTGACTGAGAACCAACAGGATGTCTTATCCCCCATTTAATTAGCCGTTCCGGAGTGCTGCAGGTGCTGCATACCGATGATTAACTCGGCCTGACGAGTTCTTCGTCGAACGAGAACTATCCTGAGCTGATCGAGGAGAATTTTCGTCAGCCCGATGCTGCCGACCAACGTCACGTGTCGTAATCTTCATCCTTCATTCCGTCACTTTCATCATCCCGATGCGCGATCCACAGGGCGCGCCGCGGCGAATTGGGTTCCCGCGGCGTGACGTGTATTATTTCCTCCTGAAAGTTCGCGCGACGGAGGGGCTGCTGCTCCTCTCCCACCCCGCAACAGATATGAGGACTCGCGTCGTCCCCTTAATTCCTAAATATTTTTTGCGACACAGCCGGGAGCTCAACTTGTTGCGCTTTACGGACACGTCAGCCGCCCGGTGAAATTCCTATTTGTTCAGCGGCGACGGAGCGCGATAAAGGACAAAAGACGAATCTGAAATACGGGAAAGGGAAACGAGACGGCGCGGTGACGGAAGAAACGCGCGAGGAAAAGATATGCGGAATGGAAAGCAAGTAGAGCAACTACAGCAGCAGCAGCAGCAGCAGCAGCAGCAAGTAGCGCGAATATCCTCGAACGTATAAATAAAAGTACTTGTTCGGCTGCGAGTTTCCGTTCACGAGGGTGATCCCCCTCGAGGGAATAATTCAAAATGCACTTAACGGGGAATCCAAGGATCGCGCAATCTTTAACACATTGGGAACGCGCGTTCCCAATGACGTGAGCGTTTCTGCTCGGACGATCGTGTCGCGGAATGAACGATCGGGAGAAATCGACGGCTCGGTTCCGCGGAAACATCGCGTATACAGAGTCTCCTCCGATTCGGATGATTCAGCGGAGACGATCGCGAGGAGCGAGCCATGTAAATTTCCTTTTAATAGATTCGGAGGGAAGTATGGAGAGCCCGGAGAGCGAATCCGGCGGCAACGGTTCGAAAGCAAAAGGAGAAATAATAACGGCGGAGCCGTGACGGCAAGCGGAAAGAGGGATACGAGAAGGACAGAAGAGGGCGAGAGGCATGGAGGCGGAGGAGGAGCTCGGAGATGTGCGGAACAAATTGCAGGAAAGAGGACCGAGGGTGGCGAGAGAACAGCGGGGATGTTTAATGACAGAGAATTGCAAGTAATGGCGAGTAACATGGCCTGTTTAACMCCCCCGCCTTATCCTATCACACGCGAAATAACCTGCGCGTTATCCCCTCCGTTGATATTTTCTTATCGGCTCGCGGAAGCCACGCGCCCTTAAAGCGTTGCGCGCCAACTCTCGCCGCCCTCAAATAAATGATAATTGAAAGCGTTGAATCAAAGAATGCGTCCGTGTTCGGGGATAAGAAAGAGGAATAATGAAGCTGAACAAAAGCGAGCGAACCTTACATTCGCCGTTGGCCATTCGTTATCCGCCTACTGTACATGTACACGTACCCGTACACGTGTATCGGCCGCCATCTTGGCCGAGCAAATTATTACACGCTTCCAGGACGCGATTTCGCCCGTTTTAGAATAGCGTAATAGTGTTTGTCTGCTGGGCTTACGGGCGTATCGGGAAAGAAGGAAAGCGCTTCGCGCGGACTTCTACTCTTCTCCCCTTAATCGGCGCCGTTTAAAACGTTCGCCCGCGACTTTCAAATCGCGAGAGACCGCTACTGTTTGAAGGCTATATTTCCTGGAAATATTTTCGTTCGTCAAGCGCGACGGGATGATCTCCAGAGATCCTCGAGATTCTCCATTCGCTTTCGGATCGCTGACGTTTCTTCCGGGATGAAAACGAATGGAAATTAAAAGCCACGTGAGTGCCCGTGAGTGCAGCTCGCGCCTAACGACTCGTCCCATAAAGGGAGACTCTCTCATCCGGTACGATTCGCCTCGAGCGCAACGATGCCACCGTAAAACCAACCGATCTCGCCATGATCAATGGCTAGCCCTCGAAAGGAAACTGGGGCCGAAGAGGCCGAAAAAGCGCTCGATCGGCTATTCGTCTGCGCGCTAACGAGATAATGACGCCATTACGCAATCGTCGTCCGTAGTTTAATTTCGCTAGCGAGGAACGAGTAATCGCTTCTTCAGCCGGCCGAATTGGAATAATTGAACGCGGAAAGGCAGCCGCGTCTCTCGATTGTCGCGCCAATTCCCGCGCGCGACACTCTGGCGTTTTCTATAATAATTTAATCCCGCGAATTCATTGCGCCAAATCGCGGATCCGACGAATCGTACGTTGCGCCACGCCAGGAGACGCAATCGAAACATTCATATCAATATTTCGTCTCGGCGAGACGGTCGATCGAGCGTACTATCGAAAACTCGTTCATTCGCGCGCGATCCGGCACACCCCGAAAATCCTCGCCGAGTCTTCATGAATGCCGTTTCAATGGATGCATCTTTTAAGCCCTAAGAGCTCTGCGCAACCGGCGCAAATAAAACCATGGACCAATTTAGCCTCGCTCGCGGTCTCGTTTTTATTTATTTAATCTGAAAAGCCTCTCACTCTTTTTGAAAAAGATCTCAAGAATGGGAGAGGTTCCCGTTACCTCAAAGAAAAACAAAGAAAAAAAAAAAGAAAAAGAAAAGGAAACAAAAAAAAAGAAAAGGGAAAAGAAATGAACGATGCATCCCGAATAAAAGGATAGAGATCGTTGCGGAGATCCCGACGAAAGGGATTCTACGGATTTCACCGAACGCGGATTCATCCGACAGCCGGCGAATCAATGCGAGCGCGGTTCCGCGTCGAGAAATCAGTGAACAAATTGCGGATGTGTCCTCGTTCCTCAACAAAAATCGCTGCGCGATCCTCTAAAATCGCATTAAGCGGCCGGGACTAACGAAGGCGAGCGTAAACTCGGCAAGGACCAAACGGCGAGGGAGAGATCGAGGAACGAACGGTGAGCAACGCATGCAAAAAGGAGAAAAAGAAAAGAAAAAACGAAGAAGAAGAAGAAGAAGAAGAAGAAGAAAGGTAAGAACAGGGATGGGAGGAAGAGGAGCGAGAGGAGGAAAAAAGACGTCGAGGCTTCGACGTCGAGGCCGGGCGTATACTCGAGTCAAGCCAAAACGAGGTCCGGCCCCATGAACCTTACATAAACCAGCCTCGTCTACTTTTTCCCTCTCTCTCTCTCTCTCTCTCTCTCTCTCTCTCTCTCTCTCTCTCTCTCTCTCTCTCTCTTTCTCTCTTCTGTCCTCCCTTCGCTCTGGCTGGCTGGCTTTCTTTATCTTCGCCCTCATAGTCCCCCGTCCGCTCCTGCCCTCCCTCGTAGATCGCCCGGGCGCGGTATTAAGCCGCGCTCACATAAAGCGCTTTTAATTTCGTATTTCTTTCTTCGGCACGTTCACGTGGCGGCGCGCCGTAACCAGTTTATAACCGGAGTCAAATGCGCGGCGCGTGATATAAATTATTTATTCCCGTCGAAGCGCTATCGCATAATTCCGCTGAATTAACGGTGCGCGATGCGGCATAAAAAAGACCGGTCCCCGGTGGTTATTGGTCCCCTCTTCCCGTCCTCCTCTTTCTCCCGTTTTGCCCGGACTGGCGGCGAATCCTCATTGTTAACGCGGCGTTAATTTATACATCCACGCCGGAGAATGATGTATCCCTGTCGACGTATCTATCTGTGTGTCCCGAAAATTGCACGAAATCCTGCCGTCGTTTGTGAATTCCCCGCGAAAGAGAATCGAAATGCCGCTTCGATCATTTCCCACACATCGATATTCTCCCTCTCTCCTTCCCGTCATCTGCGAGACGACTCACCATTGAGTAACGTTGACATAAAGCGCTTGTAATTTCGTGTTTCATCCTTCGGCACACTCTTCTCTACCCGGGAGACCGGGTATCAAGCGCTTTATAGCTGTGTCAAATATTTCTTAAGATTGGAGCTTTACGAGGACCCTTTTATTGCGTCTTAACAACCGCAACGGTAAAAAGATATTCGCCAGGCGAATTTCGATCGAGACCACGGCGGCACTTAAAACTTACGTACGAGCACGGCTAAATAGAGAACAAAATCGAAATCCGTTCACTGGCGACCCTGGGGAATCGTGCGAGAAGTGCCAAATGCGGAAAATGGCGAAAATTATTAGTCCCTAAAACACGCCGAGATCACAAAACGCCGCGCCAAGGAGAGATGGCAAGCAACGAGACAAGTTGCGACGAAAGTTTCATCGCGCGAGTTAGAGCTGATACCTCTCTCTCTCTCTCTCTCTTTTTGTCGCGGACGCGGTGCAGAGGAGCGGGAAAATGCCGTTGAAAATATTCGATTTCCGCGGGAAGCCGGCGAGCTCTCGTCTCTGAAAGTAGGCGGGCTCTTTAAAGCACGTTCGGCACGTAAGTCGGAAAGTCAAAGCGAAACGATCCTCAACTCCGGCCTCGATCGAAGATGCTTCTCCGCACTTTCGGCGATTGCGGCTGACGATCGTCGTCTGCCCTTAGCCAACTATCGCGATCGCTCTTGGCGTGTTCTTCGTTCTCTTTGGCCAAGATATCTGGAAATCGAAAATCGAATCGAATCACCAGCGACTCTGATGGTTTCATCGGATATTTCGTATCACGAGACGGCTTTGAGGAAACAATTTCGCACGTTGACCGCCACGAATAGCGGCGATAGCTGTGCCCTTTCGCTATCTGTCGCCGCCATTTACACCCAGCCGGGCATTTTCATGTTGGCCATGATTGCAAATGAAATGCAAAACGATCGTGTGTCGCTCGTTGAAATTACTGAATGCGATAAAGCGAATATACGCGTGTACTCTTGATACTCGTCCGACATTCATGCTCTTGTAATCAGTACGCTGTGTAATCAACAAGACATCGGATGATGGAGAACATGTAATTAATGTAAATAATAATTATTAAATAATTGGAGATAATCTCTTAACTATTAGCCATCAACATCAGCAGCGACTAATCATACTAGTCATAAAACACCGATCAAACACCAAAACTAAAGGCTTAATTTTCATCGGCATGACACAAATCTCAAATTATCTTCCCGTTTATATCAGCCGTGAGCCAAAAGATACGCGAACAATGGAGAGGCATAGTCGCGAGAAACAAGATGAAGGAAGCAAAGGAAAGGATCAAAAGTCAATCCAAAAGAATAACAAATTCGGCAGAGAAGTCAGAGATGCAAGAGGACATGCCAAAGATAAGAGAGCGACTTCCGACTCCGTGGAACAATGTCCCACATGTCTTCCCGACACAGAGATCGAGAACCACTGTCGAAGGAACGAAGCCACAATGCCAGCCGATTGATTTACGTTGCTCGTTACGCGGTCCACTGCTCCGAAGAGAGAAAAATAAATTGATAGAGAGGGGAAGTGAAGGAGAGCGAGAGAACGGAACGGAGAAGGAGGATGAAAGGCGGACAGGAGAAAGGAGAGGAGGACCGGCAGAGGGGCGAGGGGACGGTGCGAGCGCTCGTCGAGCGGGAGAGAGCGCGAGAGAGGAACGAGAGGAGCGCGCGGAGGAAGAAACGAGCGGACCAAAGAGCCGCATGATGGGAAATGCAAAGTAGAATGAGGCAGTTTTGCGCGCGGCGAAGAAGAGGAAGGTTCACGCTCGCCGGGGTCACGCTCGTGCGTCACGTTCGCTCGACTAATCGCGACTTCTATTACTACCGCTCGCTGATTTACTTCCGATCGCCGGAACGGAGCGGCGGCGGGATTTCGGCTGAATTACCGCGAAACCGTAACAAAGCGCTGCTCCTTGCCGATTTGACCCATCGGATACGATCTCGCCGGAAGACTCGCGCGCGCCAAATACGACCCGTGATTCTCCTCTGCCCTCGTGCCAACCAAGTTTCCTAATAACATGCGCAAATGGATCTTTTCGGACGCATCGAAAACGCGAAATCCGCACTGCGTGCGTGAAATTTCATTAATATCATATAATATGTAATAATAATAATCGTTATGCGTTTTACTGCGTATTATATCGTATTAATTTTCATATTATATGCAAGCCCGCAATCATACAATGTTTTATACTATCCGGCTTGTAACGGATAAACGTAGGAAATTCAATGCGCGGTAATGCGAGGTGAATGAAATTACCGTGCGTAAATTGCATGAAAGATCTACATTTCGTCACATTTCGCACGCTATGATCGTACCTTATTATCGATGATTATTATCTCCGTCGCTTACACTTTCGTTGGATATTTGAGCCAAGGATTTTCCTTCTTTCTTCCGATACACGCTCCGCGATATTATACGACGATATTGGATAGCCTCTTTCGCCGATGAATCTCAGAATTGTCATTTCGTTTCGGGTAAACAAGATTGAGTCGTATGCAAAAATCTTACCAACGTGAATTCGCAGGGGCAAAGATTGCTGCCGGAAAGGTCCGAAGGGAAGGAGCGCATGTAAAAGGATACGGCGAACCGTCGACTCCAAAATGGCGCATGATGGAAAATGCAAAGTAGAACGAGATATATCTTGGCGGCGAGTAAGAAGATTTCTACCGTGCTTGCGCTCGCGCAGTCACGTCCGGTCCATAGAATTCAGACCCCGTTAACACTATCCTTTATAAGATAAAAAATAAAGACTCGGAAACTGGAATAATTCTCTGCGTGCACACACACACGCACACGCGTGCGCGCGCATTCTCTGCGAGAACGTTCGAGTGTTTGCAAACATGGATAGGTTCTAACGGGCAATAAAAAAAGGGCCGTTTCAGGAATCGACAATCGACGTGGAAATTTAATATTGCATTCTAAATCGTCCGCTAACGGGATACCTCAGCATTTGCAAATGCATTTTGAACGTTCAATGATAATTCCGTTTTTAATGTATCATCGCATAAACAAATTGATTATTAACGCCATTAACAAAGCAATTGAGATATCTACAATTACATCCGATATTACGCCCGATTCTCGGGCATAAAGTACCACAAACGCCGGAGATAAAATGATAACGGAAAAACAAGGCAAAAAAAGAAAAAACAGACAAACAAACAACTCGTGTCCTGGAAACAACGCGATACCGGAGACTGGCGGAGCAGAAAGCGAGCGGACACGCGCGCGGGAACCAACTCGACGATCGGTTTCATAATTTCATTCAATCCCCATTCAGTCCCAATCGCAGAAGTAGCAATGCTGCGAAACATCGATATGCCCGTGGCGTATGCAGCAGTGCGCGTGCAGCTGCTACACCTTTTAAACGCGATAAGAGATAGTCGATGGGAAAAAAGAGAGGAGGGGAGGGGCGGGGGGGGGGGGGGGCGGGGGACGAAGCAAGTTGCATCGAGCTCCTCGCGCGGCGGCGTCGAGCGGCGTGGCGTTCTGCCTTCAGCGCGCCACCCTTATCCGAATCCGACCGATGCAGCGTGACATGACTCCCACGAATCTCAGACGAAGACGCGAACGAAGGGCAATATGCGGATGAACAGTGCTTACGCCGGTTCATCGATATTCGTCGCGGCGACGCGCGAGGCACCGAGACGGAAAGGAAACAGAAATAAACGAAGCGCGGAGGAAGGAAATCCGGGGAAAGTGTACTGCCAGGGGCACGAGGAAGAGAGAGAGGAGAGGAGAGGAGAGGGGCGTGGGGGTGTAGGGGGAGGGGGAGGGGGAGGGGAGCGCAATATCTCCCAAGAAGTAATTCCAGTCATTAGCGTCTCGATACTCGCATCGCCTTAATACCCCATGCACCACTCCGTGCTCCTTCAGAGCTGAGTAATGGATTCGACAACTGCACTGCCAATCGAGGCGCAATCGTAATTGCAGATGCAGCCGAGTCATCGCGACGGACTTACGCATCGGCATGCCGATGAATGACGACGTATGCCGATACGCGGTTCTCCGGGTAGACGCGATGAAGATCCGCGTTTTGCTAATCTTCACGCGCTGAAGAGAAGGCCGCCATTCTGGCGAAGGAGAAATCTCTCAGTTCCTGAGAGAATAGTCCGCAGAGTGATCAGGAAGATGAGAATGGCGCTAATTATAAAATATGTGACTATCCGATTGATTGCCTTGTCTCTTTGCTCGAGGCTGCATCCCGATTGGCAGAAAGAAACTTTTTCTTCCCTTCTTCTTCGCTTCATCGATCAACCATCACGGTTCCTGAGACGAGCGTGCCAGACGCGATCCGAGAAATTCCATCGCAAATTCGGTTAAGGGCAGCCGAGATTGCAGCCGGATCCTGAAGCGTGCGACGCGCGTATCGATAGTGTCGTCTGCACGTTTCCGCTTGCTCTTTACTTTACTCTTCATCCGAAAATCCGACCGAGACTATTAGCCGCGTTTACGGCTGCGGGGAAAGTAAAAAGGCGAAGAGTCACGTCGTGTCGCACCGCGAGCGATAGCGAGAGAAAGAGAGGAGAGAGCGAGGATCTTAAAGGAGCAGCAGAAGAAGAAGAGAGCTCGGCGAGCACGTGCGAGGTGAAACGAGCGCACGATTCGGCGAGCAACAACTACTTTTACGATAGGTCTCTCTCTCTCTCTCTGTCTCTCTCGTCTGTATTCGCGGATTATCGCGCGGTATCCGAGTACCGAGCGAATAGCTACACGGGAAAATAGAATGAGATGGAGGTAAGACAGCGAGCGAGGACCGAAGAGGGTCAGCCGCAACGACGTCGTAGCGTACACGTGAGTTAAGAGTTCCGGCGCGGTCCTTAATTTGAGAGCGAAGCCGCGACGCTGCTCCCCCCCCCCCCCCGGGGGGGCCGATCCCGACGAGGCGCGACCCCGAAGACAAAAGCTGCGTCGGTGTGCTGCTTTACGAGGCATAGCCCCATTTCTTTCTCTCTCCATCGACAGCGTGGGCTATCGACATACGGCTCTTTTTGCCAGCCGTAAATTTAATCAAGCCGCGATTGACGCAGCGTAGGGGAGGGGAGGGTGGAGGGGACAGGAGGGCGAGCGCGCTTTAGGCTTTGGATCAATGTCTATAGACCGTCCTCCTGTGTTGTCAAGAAAACTCGCGCAATGTGGTCCTGCGATGCGTCGACAGCAAGGTTGAGAGCAATCTTGGGGGTTAAAGAGGGAGGAAAAAAAATTGATAGAACCTCCTCGCCGAGGTCCCAAGAGCCAACGATAGGAAGGGAGATGGCGGGGAGATGACGGGAGGGATGGGAGGGCTGTCACCGTGAATGCGATGCGTGTCGTTACGTAACTCTCGATAACGGCCGGAGCTTGCAACAAATATGCGCGCTCGGTATCTCATGGAGAATCGATGATTTATTGCGGCCAGCTATGTTCTTATTACCGGAAATATTCCCAGGGAAATAAAGCCATGSGGSGGGGRGGRGGGGGGGGGSGGCGGTCCCGTCGAGCAGGACGTTAATTAAAGCTCGGGGCGTGTTATCGAATTGATTCCCAATACTTTCGTTCTAGCAATTAAATTTACGAAGGTATCTCTCTCTCTCTCTCTCTCTCTCTCTCTCTCTCTCTCTCTCTCTCTGATAGCGGACGTCGCTACGAAAACATATGCGCGACCGAAGATAAATAAATACACGAAGACGGGGGGATGCAAGGGGATGCGACACGCGATACACGCGGGATCTCTGATGTCGCTCGGAGAGACATTCACTCGGATATTTCGAGCACGTAAAACGCGGACGTAATCGCGCGAGTACGCTCCGCTTATAAGCTTTGAAATAAATTTCCGGAGGCCTCGGGAGACATCGCGGAAAACTGCTCCGGGTCGTCAGGGTGGCTCGCGACGAGCCTGCAGCGATTGGACCGGCAAATTAGTGCCATCGGGACGCGGAAGACGTGTGGGCGACCTAAATGAGTTAAGGTTTAAGTGCTTCTGTAATCTGGCGGCGGGATCGCGGTGGCGCGACGCCCGGAAAATTGACAAAGTGCGCGAACGCGCGCGATTATTAGCAGTGTACGCGCGCGCGCGCGCGCGCGCGCGCGCGGAGCGGTAATTAAGAAAGCGACGTTGCTATTAAGGAAACTCGGCATTAGCCAAGCCGGGTACGCGGATAAGGAGTTATTCGATTTAAGCGGCGCACGGGTATTACGAAACAAGCCGCGCGCTGCGAGATTACCCCTCACCCTTCCTCATCCGTCGCCCCGCCGCCGAGTTTGCCCTACATATAGGGGCGGCGGACTACTACTGATCGCGGGACCGCGATATCTGTCGCTCCGCGGAATTTCCAGGCGCCGCAAGACGGAAATGTAATGGTGGAAAATCGATGCGCTCCCCYCCCGCCACCCCCSGCGCCCCTAATGCGCCCCTCGCCGTCTCCGACGTCTGCCGAGTTAAACTCCCCCCCGCGATATTCGAGTAACTTCCGCTCCGACGAGGCAGCACGAAACTGCAACGACGTGTTTGGACGTTTGACTTACAGGCTCGGAAACTTGTTTATTCGCGCTGCGAGGTGGGCGACGTGGGAAATGTATGGAGTCGTCGGCGAGTTGCAGTCGGGGCGGCGCGCGCCGCCGCGAAGCGGAAACTTCCGCCTATCGCCCCGGCGGTGAAATAAGAATCGCGGATGGAAGCGGCACCGGCGGCGTAAGTCATCGTCGCCGATAAAGATACGTCATTGCCGGCGAACGTCGCCGATAAGTCGCGCGCCGCGCGATTCTCGATATTCGGCGGCGGAATAACTCGCGGAACTCCAACTTGAGGAACATTTCACGCGCGGCTGCGATTAACGCGAGCGGTCCGCCGACTCGTGCGTTGGAGGCACGGGAGGGAAGGGAGAAGAAAAAGCCGAGGTGTCCGACGTGCAACGCGCGCGTGTAAGTAAAATGGAGTAAACGGAATCGAATCGAGAATGAATTTCGCTACGAAAGAAGACTCTCGTCGTTCTCGCGCAACCGCGACTTCGTTGCGCGACCGTTGGATTCCCGCCAGATTCCCGATTCGCGTCGTTCGTCATGCGGCGGATTCATCGCCAAGTTTTTCACGGAACGACGCGGATGAATCACCCGCGATCGATGTGCAAACTAGCGCTGTCTGGAAAATGAGTATTCTTAACGCCGGCCACGAGGAGTTTCCTCCCGCCGATAAGACACTGATTTATTAGCGCGGCCGTCGAAGAGTAAACAGCGCCGCGCAACAGCGAGCATTAATCTGTAAGCCATTAAGCGTGCGCCGACTTTTAATTAATTATTTTCCCGGGATTTGCCCGTTCTACCATCGGCCGGAGCCAAAAGCGCCAAGTACCGAGAATAAATGCGACTGGCGGTCTCTTTACTTCGTCCACGTCATCGATCCCGCGGCGGCGGCGCCGCCGACCCTTCGATCGATCGTTTCTCGTCGGCGTTCTCAATTTCGGAAACTTTGCCCGGACGTGCAAAGTGGAAATTTATGGGATCATCGACGTCCGATGGATCCACTCCGAACGAACGCGCCGGTTGACGCTAATCTCGTCAGCCGCGATCGAAAGCGGGATCGCGAATCATGAGGATCCGCGAGCCGTCCTCGAAGAAGACGTCTCCTTTTTTTCTTTTTTCAAGGGAATCGCGCGCAAGATCTGCCCTTCCGAGATCTGTAGGATATTCCAGCGATGAATTGTCTCAAATATATATATATATATATATATATATATATATATATATATAATACAAATTTAATGAAAGGGACCGTTCCTCAGGATTCGCATGGAACAACATTATTTTCAAAGAAAGGGAGGATTACCCCGGCGCCGCCTGTAAAAATAGATATGAATTACAATGGCGCGGCATGGAATTAAGGCAGCGCGGATATTGTGCGAGCAAATTTCCATCTCCGCGCGCGATTTCGCCCCTTTCCGCGAAACCCACTTTCGCGTTCGCGCGCTTTTTGCTGGCCCGGCGCTTTAAACGGAGACCAGGACGTCGGCCCGTCAGCTTTAATGCCTATTAGCCACGTCGGAAATTGGACACGCCATAAAAATTTCAGTGTGGAGAGATGACGAGAGGAGAGAGGGAGGGAGAGAGAGAGAGAGAGAGGGAGAGAGAGAGAGAGAGAGAGAGAGAGAGAGAGAGAGAGAAGGGGAGACAGGCGGATGAGGAAGGAGCGAGAGGGAGGAGGCGGCGAGGCAATGAAACGGGACAAGCGAATGACGGGGAAGCGAAAAGAATCGCCATGGCCGAAAATGCCAAAAGAGGATTTTGTGTACACACAGATATACGTGGCGCGAGGAGAGAGAGAGAGAGAGGGAAAATCTCAACGAGATGCCCACGTCTTTATATTTTCGGAAAAGACGGAGGAGATGATTCCGAGCGAGTTTATGCTACCATTATCTCATGTTTGTTATTGCGGCAAATATTACCATTACGAGTGAACGTAACCGGTGTACGGTGTACTCGTCTAGAGGAACAGACACTTGCGTGTTAAGACGCGTATCCTGTTTACGCGAGCAAATGTAATCCACGATCTACTTTCCGCGCGAAGCAAAGTGCTTCGGCTCAAAAGGGCATCTTTCGGGAATCACGGGATGAGGCAACGTTCCTTCAACATCGCGCGATAGCCGATATGTCTAGTGAACGCGCGTGAACTGTTCTGCCGATCGACGAGAAGAAATTGCGAGTAAAATTGCAGACATCTATGAAGCATCGGTGAAGCAAAGTGACGCGTGTTGTGGGGCATCTTGTGGGAGAAAGATTGAATTACATAAATGTCGTAAATTGTTTAGATATTCCGTCGGGCTAAGGAATAACGAACAAAGGATTTCACTTAGTCAAAGAAATCCGGAAAATGCGACAAAATTTTATATGGAATACCTTTCTAAAGATTATGAAGATTACGCGGACGATTTCTCTGGAAGATAAAGAGCAACGTGAAAAAAAGGAACGACCAGGAAATGAGATTAAAATAATCGTAAGGTACGAGCTTGGGCAGCGAAGAGACTGCATGGTAATCGAGAAGACGGTATTTAATGGAAATCCGATTCAAAAAATGGTCGAAGAAATGAATAATTGCGCGGGAGAAGAATGCGAGCTGTAAACTCGCGATAAACGATAATTGGATGCTTAAGGCGGGTTGAGAGTTATTCTTAAGGAAAGAAGTTAAACGCTGTTCGTTTTGAAGATTGCAAGCAACATCGGCAGAGCAATTCAATTACTTTCGTTTCTAATTGAATAATACCACTTCACTGGAAATGCTTCCTCGTAAGCGTTCGATTTGCAATACGCGTTTTCATAACTTTAATAAATAAATCACACGTTTCTCAGTTTTTACCCTTTCACGTTTCAGACACGTTTATTCTCATACCCGTGACATTAAACCGCTATTAAATCTCCCTTCATTCAAGAATCGAAGCACATTCAAGAAAAACAGAATATATTTCATAATTATGGGCTGCCGCCCGCGTAACTTTATTGTTCCGTAATGATGAAAATGAAAGATCGGATAAAGTCGATGAAATTTTTACAGCCGGGCGAATAAAGAATTCCGTCCTTCCTCCATAATACCAGAATAAATAATAGAATCGAATTTAGCATCAGTGCCTACGCACCGAACGCGAAAGCGAATCTCGTTTTTCTCGCTTCACGTCACTCGACAATTTGGCAAGTTTTGTCATCGGATGGAAGATGAAGCAACGGAAACATCGTACGTGGAAGACGCGGGCGAAGCCTCGTCCCGGGACGACTAATGAAATGAAATTTCTCCTCTCCTGAATCTCATCATAATAAGGATTCTTTCGCCGATCGGATCGATCGCTCAACGAGAGTTCCCGGTTTACCTCGCGCTTTCATATTTTTTTACGCGTCCCGATAAATATCTTATCTGCATCGAGTATCTCGGCATTTTACGATCGCGAAACTCGGCGAGCGTCCCGCGACGAGGAGGCGGCGTAGCAGCTAACTGGAAGCCAGAAATAAATGGGAGTCGAAAATCCTACGACGTCGATAACAGACTCCGAAATTAGCTGGCCGTACCGAATTCCCAATGGAGATTGAACGGGCTCGTTGCGCCTCTCCCATCGTGAATAACTACGTTTAGTACGCCAACCGGTAAATGGGCCCGCCAGTAAATGGCCGAACGTACTTCTATATGTGTGTGTGTGTGTGTGTGTGTGTGTGTGTGTGTGTGTGTGTGTGTGTGTATACACGTGCCTGTCCATAGAAAATCCCAGTAGCCCGGAATTGCGAGGAAACACGTGATAATTAAAGCTACAAAAATGCAACGACTAAAGAATCGAGAGGAAGGCGGACGGAGCGGAAAGACGGATTCGCCGTCCGACAGACGCCGCTTTCATTGTAATTATCTTTACAATGAGAGGGAAGAGATCGCGTAGGATTCACGAAGCGGAGGTATCTATCTCGAGGATATTTTCTTCGCGAGCGCGTTTTCCTCGAGGCTTCGCCTCAAACGCCCGGCGATCCCGTGACGGGAGACGTGACAAATTAATCGACAAACGCGTCATCGTTATTCCCTCGTGCTTAGACGTTATCGACTCGCTATATTGGGATATACCGTCCAAGAAAGCGAACATTATCTCGAAACTGCGGAAATTGCAGCACAAACAACGCGGAATTATAGCGGGATTGCCAGTCAGACTGCTGCACATGCGAGTTTCGACGAATTAAATCAAAGCTATCTAGTTACCTAGAATCTCGATTAAAAATCCAGCTTGAAGATATCCCGATGTGGTTAATGTTAAACATTTGGACAAGCGCTGAAGAACGATAGTTTCACCTGAAAAAGTTGTGCGCCGCAAACAACGAAACCGTTTCAGCGATCGAAATCCATTCGAGAATTCATTCGAGCGAGACCAACTGGATGCTCGAAGCGATGAACTTGAACGCTCGCAAGATGCGATAAACTCACCAACGAGCTTATCGACTCCACCGATACGTCCGAGCGACAGTCGACGCGGACGTGAATTTGCGAATGCGAATTTAACGCAAACCTAAGAAAATGTCGAGAGCGATAGAGAGCTTGTCGGTGACGCCAAAAATTCATCCGTGAAAACGTTATCGCGCGGCCGAGGGAAGAGAGAGAAAGAGAGAAAGAGAGAGAGAGAGAGAGAGAGAGAGCGAAAACACGTTTTTCAGCGTGTGCATCTTGCGGGACCGCGGCAAGCAGACGTCGGTTATCGATTGGGAATGACTTTCGCGCAAACGTGTCAGCGACGAGAAATACGATAAACGTGATAAGAGGCGGGCGACGATGGAAGACAGAGAAGAGAGAGAGAGAGAGAGAGAGAGAGAGAGAGAGAGAGAGAGAGAGAGAGAGAGAGAGAAAGGAAGAGAGAAGAGAGTTGCACGAAGAGAGTCTCGCTCGAAAATTGCAATCCTCTGCTCGCGGCGGCGATCGACGTTCTCCGATAAACGAGAGGAAACGACGACGAGGACGAGGACTTTGCCGAAAATGCGGCCACGGCTGCTTTCCGCCGGTTACCCGCGGGAATAGGAGGCAAGGAAGCGTTGAAAAATGGGGAAATAAAATTTAAGAGCGAGCATCGAGAGAACGAAAATATCCCCGGATCGAAGACGAGGAAGAGTGACTCGCGATAATTGAAAGAGCAGCGCGCTTCGAGCGAAACATCGAGAGGGGACGGGGGAAGAAATAAAACCGTGGAACGCATGAATATTTGACCTACATTGTTAGCGCGTCATCATTTTTAGCAAATGAAGCGAAATACCGCTGCAGCGAAAGCTTGCGCATTGAGATTGAATTGAAACGCAGCGGCTTTGTGTAATTGCGTTTCAGGATATGATAAGGTTGTACAATGGAACAGCTAGCCATTGAGAGTCGGGCACTTGTTCGATAGAAAAATACGATTGCCGAAAAATCGGCAGACGTAAAGATCCGTCGATTATTTTATCGCCTTTCATAGATGTAAGAGTGTCGTTGTGACAAGTTTGTACTTTCCATCGACGTTAGGATTTTTGTTTTGCCAAACAATGCTAGCAACTTTACTGAATATCGATGCAGATCGCTCTCGGAACACTTGCAACGAGCAATAGGGAATTTTATTAATATAGAGTGTGTTACATTCGATTTGAGAAAGTCGGCGCAAACTGCGCCGAGTTAAGAAAGTAATCGACAAGCAAAGTCTCATGAAACTTGAAACTTATGGATTACTTTCTTAAAGACTCAACATTGTTAAAGTATTTTCCTTAGCGTGGCAAGGCACTTAATCCCACGGTATTACGATTTACAATATTGACATAGTATCAACTACACGATAATTATATCAGATATTTAGCAAACGGTCCTCCCGAGAAAATTTCCGCAGACGAAAGTTATCCCCAACAAAAATATCCCTCAATGTACCTTCGTCCGAAATAACTTTTGGCAAAACAAACGCTGATGAATTACGATTCATCGTCGTATAAATATTTAACGTAATCTTATCCGGCAATTTCCGTTTCGATTTACCGATCTGATTTCAATATGATCTCAACGAGATTACATCCGCGATCTCACGCGGCACCAGTAATCGCACGGAGATATAATATAATGTTCGGTTAAACATTCCATCTATCCAATTATAACAATCCGCGGAAGCTTCCAGACGCGGAGCGAAATCTCGGAAGAGAAGACCAAATAATACCAAATCAAGATTACGGGACAGGAAGCGAGAGAGCGTGAAAGTGCAGCCTTGCGCGGTGAAGAGTAACGCGAAGATGAGGAGGAATTATTCGCCAGCGGTGTCCCGGCTCTCGAAATTGTATTCCTGAGCGACCTGGGCGATAGTAGTCGTCGATAAACGAGCGACGTTTCTCGATAAACCCCGGGAGAATATCGCTTCCGCTTGCCGATACGGTTACTCCAGCTACGCCCCCCGCCTTCTCAAACCCTCAGGTCGTCTCTCTACCCTCCCACCCCCCTGGCGAAGGAGAGACATGCGTTCGCCCGAGCGTGCTCACCGCCTACCGTAAGAATCCTCTTCCTCGAGGATAGAAAACCCCGAGGACGACGGAAGAACCGGCAGACTCCGGGAAGGACACCAGCGGAAGACGTCCTCTCAGCAATCAGGAGGTCGTTTTCCGCGAGACGGGCGAAATCGGACCTGTCAAGCGTACGTTCCGGCGAGGCGAACCGGACTGCAATGGAGAAGCTGAGAATAAGCGGAGGCAGAGAGCAGGAAAGAAATAAACGAAGAGAGAGAGAGAGAGAGAGAGAGAGAGAGAGAGAGAGAGAGAGAGGGCGGGGCGGGACAATGCCCGCGGGGAAAAGCGAGAGAATACGTTTACCTCCGCGCCGGTGGATAGGCGTGTTCGCCCTCGTGAAACGTTCGGCCCCAAACTTTGGATATTAAGCCCAAGTAAATGAAAATATTATTTTTGCCCTTTATACAGCCTGCACTGTAACTGCCAAACGAGATTCGCAAGCCTGACCACCGTGCGGTGGTAGTCGGCCCTGCACGGAGATGCTTCTTTTCTTTATCCGAGGAAAAGCTGCGGCGTTATCCAATAGACTTCTTCGGGAGAGAGAGAGAGAGAGAGAGAGAGAGAGAGAGAGAGAGAGAGAGAGAGAGAGAGAGAGAGA
>JAHMML010000002.1:2542006-2617102 GCA_020341155.1 Eciton burchellii
GAGAGAGAGAGAGAGAGAGAGAGAGAGAGAGAGAGAAAGTTTTCACCCGAGAGGCGCACAGGACCAAATAACAGATTCTACGTGACGAATAAGATCCCTCGCTCACTCGAGGAAGCGATACGTAAGTGTAAACTACGTAACTAATAGCATTGTCTTTATTCTCGAATGAGGAAACCGGATTCTCGTTTCTCAATTAATCCCATTACCCGTTAGTCGCTTCATCTATCGATTCCTCTATCGAATTTCTCCGGAATAAATAGCTGGACGCTCCTCATTGCCTAACGTGCCAACTCGAATTCTTCCGTTTCCCTTCCGTTTCCCTCCCTTCTGTTTTTGTTTCCTACGTGCGGACATTCCTGCGCGGACGACATTGAAATGTAAATCGTTACCGAACGTCGTCGCGCATCTGAACTTTATGACGACTCGCTCGATCGACTAAAACTCGCCCTTGTTCGCCCGATATCTCGAAGAGAGACGAAACTCGAGCCGGCAAACTGAGACGTTACACGCGGTGTTAACTTGGTCGCGCTATTGAGTCTTCTTAGAGCGCTTCGTCCGCGCTGAATCACTCGCTCACCGCAAATTCGACGTGCGGCATGCATTCCAGCGAATTCCGACGCGTTACGCGGTACGTCGATATTAATGAACCGCAACCTCATCGGTCGAATACGTAACCAACATGCCGAATCCGTAACCAGCGGCGCATTCGATGAGCAATGCGCTCCCGGAGCGCATGCTCGTTCCTGGTCGCTGGAGGAATTGTCGCTGAAGAAACGCGACAACGAGAACAATCTGTTGTAAAGCGCACGACGAATGGATTTTCCTCCGCGAGTGACGCGAAACGGAATGAGGTAAAGGTCGATCGTTGAAGCCGCGAAGAATCGTTGGACGAATGTCGAAGAATGAGCGCGATAATGAGCGCAATTGGATCAGGCTTCTTTGTAAATTTTAATTTCATTCCCTGAAGCATTACTCGTGCAGTACACGATCGTGCATATTGGCTGTCGGCAGGGTAATCGATCTTGCATGTATATTAATTTTAATTCCGCACGTGGTTTAACATGCTATTGCTATCCACGTCTCTTCATCTCCATACGCCGAACAAGCAGCAGCAGAGTGCATCGGCATCGGCGAACGACAGAGGCAAAATGTCGATTATATCAGAATTTTTGCCACAAGCCCGTAATATGCGCAGATGCAAATTATGGGCTTTGTGATCTCGGTGCAAAATAGAAACGCGACGAGCGCCACGGACGTTAATCCTCGCGAGATAGTTCATGCAAATTAAGGAACGATGAAACGAGCGATCCGCGGATGCTAAAAGGCGGACCGGGGAGAAACGAGACGCGGACGACGAAGCAGCGTAGGTAGTTCAAAGATAAGCGCGCCTAACGGACTGATGCTGGCAAAGGGGACCAAAGGAGCAGTTAGCAGTCGAATCGCTCCGTCGATTCCTCAGACGGAATATCTCTCCTTGATCCTACGTCTGATAATGTTCGTTCCACCTTGCTCCCCTCGGTGTTTTCCATATCTCGCTTTATTCTTCGCCTTTTCCCGTCCGTCAACCGCGCCTTGTACATCATTTCCGCGAGCATCTATCACGGATAAATCTCACGTCGGTGAGATCGAGGATCGAATCGATTAGACGGAAAGACCGAGAAACGAGAAAAGCTTCGGATTAGAAAGTCTCGCGTGATCTAGCGGAATCTATCAGCGCAATCGCGAATACCGACCGGCATCAACCTCGCCGCATCAAGGCCGCGTAATTTGGACCAGCCTGTCCACGAAGGTGGTTGGGTAATTGGCGCGCAGCTAGGTCGCGTGCACCTTTTTGCGAGGAGAACGCGCCGCGGCGATCCGTTGGCCCGTCAGGACCAACCGATTCAGGTCTCGGCTCTTTTCCTTACTGTCCGTCTCGTGTTTCTGTCGGCGACGAGAGGCGAGCAGCCGTCTCTCCCAGAATCGAGGCGAGGCCTACACACTTGGGTCTCCACCGGGAGATTATTCCGACTTGCCAGCGGGCTCGAGGCGGAAACGCCGCAGGAATAGAAGGTGGATGTAACGACGGCTGCAGGACCGTCAAACGCACGCGGTTCCGCCGCATTTACCTTCGATTTGCCGATTTGCTCCTCGACGAATTACCCGCGTCCTCCTCTCTCTTAGCAGCGAGCTTCATCCGTCCACGTTGCGGACGTAGGAGACACACTTTGCCGATCACTGGCTCACGTGACGCGTCCTTAATGAAAGCGTCCGATTTACGGCGTTGATGCACGCTAAGATTACAGAGAGAGAAGTGAGAGAATTTGAGAGAATACGCGATCCCGGGGGAGTCTCCCGGCATCGAGAAAACGGATAATGCCGACGTCTCGGTAACCGGCTGAGGCCGCGAGACGTGGCAAGCCCAGAAGCCGTCGAGTGCGCCGAGTTTTTACCGAAGAAAATGGAATTCGTTTTCGCCGAACGATCTCCAGTGGCCATACAGTGGCAGGAAGGAGCGAAGGGAGGAGGATACACCGAAGAGGCAAGGGGGCTAGTTTCGATCCGCGATATCCAAATGCGATCGAGGGGTGGAAACGGTGCCCCGCTCCCTGGAACAGAGGGAAGCTGGGAGCCACACTCGTCAGTCTTGCGTTCTTCTCTCATAGGCCAGGCGGAGACAGCGCGCTGGCAGACGCACTGGCGGAAAAGAAGAAGCCGCGGCAGAGCGGCAGAGCGGAAGAGAAAGGGCGGGAAGAAGGGAAGAGGAAAGACGAGCGGCCATAACTTTCGATCCCTCGGCAATCTCGGTTTATAGGGACTGCCTCGCATGACAATGCGGAACGGTTCGGCAGGTGCCGCGCGCTGGAAAGCCTAATTCGATCGGCGGCACATGCCGCTCGTAAACCACAACGCGCCGCGTGGCCGGAGATACGAGAGATGTCGCCGGTATGGCTTTCGTCATTTGTACTCGGCGCGGCCGTCGTAAATGTAATTCGGACGAGCGGCGATACGAGCGTCCATCTTACGATCCAAAGAGAACATAACGCCGCGCTATAAAGGTAAACATGAGGCCGGGCATTTGTAGCGGAGGATACGAGGTGCGAATTGCCGCGCGCAGCGTTATTCCGCGTAAACGGCGAGTGTCGTTAAATCACTCTGCCGATGCGCGATCGTGCGTCGATCGCTTTGTACGCGTCTTGCGAAATGTGACGTAATTAGGTCGAGAAAGGAAAATATCCCGAGTGAGAAGGAAGCGTGTTCCGCGGCATCGATACATA
The DNA here is from genome assembly GCA_020341155.1 of Eciton burchellii. Lineage (NCBI taxonomy): Eukaryota > Metazoa > Arthropoda > Insecta > Hymenoptera > Formicidae > Eciton > Eciton burchellii. The sequence goes on from JAHMML010000002.1 coordinate 2,545,264, forward strand.
ATTCTCCTCGTTTCTCCGAGTGAAATTCAATTGGATAAAGTGGAAATACCTCGAGCGAAAGGAGAACGTTGCTTTATCGAAGAAAATTACCGTACTCGCGACTCGGACTGCTGTAATTTCTCCGCTCAAGATTTTTCTCGCTACATCTGTATCGCAGTTCGATCGATCAGTTCGCTCGCTCTGGCCGGGGAAGCGCTTTATGCGCGTGGCAGGGGAACTCGAATTAATCATCGGATCATTGGATCGCGCTTTTCTCGTCTGGGCGCGAGAAAATACGAATTCGCGCCATCATCGGCCAGCAAGTCCATTAACCAATCTCCGCGATGCGTTTCCACAAATGGAAGAAGCTCGCGGACGGAGGTCGGTCAATTATCATGCACGCGTAATGCCGGCCTGACATGATGGCCGCGGCAGCAGCATTGCTGGGTTACACGCGGATAAATAATACAGCGGCGAGGCCCGCAATCAAGGAGGGTCGAAATAGACGCCTAATGCGACCGAATTCGACCTGAATCTAATCGGATCAGCGAGCGCTGCTCGTAAACTACAAAGACGACCGAGCGCGCAGCGGCATACGATCCATCATTCCGGGGATCGGCCTCCATAAATGTAATTCGGACAAATGGAGATATACGTGGATCGTTATGTAACACGGATAGGTTAACGAGAAACGCGAGAAAGAGACGTAACCCGATAATTCAGTAACGACCAGATGACGCGGTTAATGCGCTCCCATCCCCAGTTTAATATGTATCGCGTTTGATCCTATTTTTGCTCCTCCATGCTCGATCGCGTCCCGCGATGCGAGCTAATATCGAGAAAGCAGAAATACGCTAATGTGTGACATTTAGCCCGCTCGCCTCCGCCGCGTTATTTCCGTCGATGCGAAATCGATACACGCTGGTTAATCGATCGTCAATGACGAGGATTACACATTTCAGACGGCCGAATCGCGCGAATCGGCTCCGTTTCGAAGCCGAATTTGCTTGTGAGTGACTCGAGACACGAGACACGAGCGACGAAAGCCAAGGGCCTTTCGCGATTTTCGCCATTGCGATCAAGAGAAATCCACTTCGTGGTTCAGCGGAGGCTGAACCTAACGGAGCAATCTTCAAATAAACGTCGCACGTTTAGAGACACGCGAGAGAGGAACGTTTAATCTGACTTGATCCACTTCATAACCCCCGGGGACGAGTTGCAGCGAGCGCAAACTCAATACCTTGTTTGGCCGTTGCAAATGGCACGAATTAATCGACCAGAATGCAGGATACGGAGTGAAAATCGCGGGGAAACAACGCGCTTCATCGTCGAATGAACTCGGCTCGGAGATCTCGCGAATGAATGCGAGATAAAATTGCTTCGTATCAAAAACGATCGAGAGAATTATAGAACAAATGCCACGGCTGCGTCGATTAGCCTATCAAATTGTGATGCAACAACACCGTGAGCTCGATCTCGAAAGGGGCAAAGTGAATAAACGAATAAACTGAGATTCGCGTTTACACTGCGAACAGCGATGCGGAAGAATGAACGAGCGAGATAAACGTACGCAGGAAAAGCAGCAACAACGTCACGTCTGATCGCACGCGCGTAAAGAAACATTGCGGCCACGCTTCCTCGAGGATCAATCCAATTTCTCTGGGCAATGCCTACGCTCCTCTCCCYCCCCCCCCCCTCTCTCTCTCTCTCTCTCACTCTGTCAATCCTCTCTTTCTCGTTCCGACGAGAACCTGGTACCTGACCGGCCTGGCCGCCGTCAAGAACCGTTTCAAGTACAATCCACGTACTGCGAGCACGATTAGAAAGTTCGTCATTCGGGAGGACGAACGGCGGCCCGTCGACAATTTGTCGCGCGAAACTTCAATTTCCCGTGAACTCGGCGACCCTCCCTGTAACTTTATTGTCGCAGCGTCTGTTAACGGGCGGAAGGGAAAGGAGGCGCATCAAGAGGGCGGGATGGGGTGACGAGCTAAGTAAGAGGCGGAAGAAGAAGAAGAAGAAGAAGAAGAAGAAGAAGAAGAAGAAGAAGTAGCAGCATCCCCCGAAAAGCTACGGTGGTGCGGGCGTTCATGCGCGCTCCGAGACCGCTTCGCTTCGGCCGTGAAAGGCCGAGTCTACAATTCTGTCACGTACGTGTCATAAGTCGTTGGCGCCTTTAAGTAACAAGTAACGCGCCCCCAGTTCCGTGTACTCGTGTCCCTAAGTATCTCGGCTACATATGTATGATTTATCGCGCGGACCGCCGCCGAGAGGCCGCGGCTCTGATGTCCTGCTGCAGGCAGATTAAAAACGTATCGCGCGTGAAAAGTTACGGAGAACAACGGTTATCGCTGTTGTTTCCGAGTTGGCGAGAAGCTGACGCGGTCGATCATGCGGACACGACGTAAATAGGCTCGTAAATTTACGCCGGAAATGGACCGGTTGATCGCTGGGTCGCAGCGAGAGAGCAGCCGCGTACACGTGCGCGTGTATATGTGAGTATTATTCCAAGTCCTCCCTCTCGATCTCGTAAAATCACCCCCTGGCGCTCACGGCGTTCGCACAATCGGAGCTGACCCAAAAAATTCCGCTCGCCTTCTCGCGTCGTCCGGCGCGATCGGCATTGGGTTTCCGCCGCCGCTGCCGCGTCCATAGCTGACTCGGCGTGGTCTGAAACTTTGTCACGTGCGCGTCATAAGTCCTCGACGTCTTTAAGTAAGAAGTAGCGTCGTCGTACCGTTCCGCGAGCACCAGGAGCGCCTCTCTAAGTACTCCGAAAGACTTGGGCGCGGTATGGCGTGGTATGGCATGGTATGGCATGGCCCGCTCCTCAAGAAGTCACCCTACAGGCGTGAGTGGTGGTTGCGGCAGCGTCGACGCTCGGCGGAGAGGCGTCGAAGGTGCTAGGAGGTGCAAGGGCGGTTTGCTAGCGCCTTACGCCGGAGTTCACTCGACGAGGAGGTGGTGTGCGGCGGTCAGGCGTGGCCGGCATACCAAATCCGCGGGGTATTCTGGTCATGTAGCAGGCTACAGGGTCCCGGCTTTCCAAGGGAGCGACTTGCCTACCTCTCTCTCTCTCTCTCTCTCTCTCTCTCTCTCTCTCTCTCTCTCTCTCTCTCTCACTCTGGAGCTCCTGCATTTTGCTCGTTCGCGACTTGCCTACCTCGCGCTAGGACGGGTGGGGGAGTATTAATTGGCTTACGAGGCGACACTCATTAGCACTTTGAGTGCGAGGGGTTGAGCGGACAAGGGAGGTGAGAAACACCCTCCGGAGGCGTTTCTCGAGGCTACCTCGCATCACGCGCCTTCCTCCTGGACTCCTCTTGCTGTTCGAGAACAGCGTCGCTGTTCCTCGCCTCGAGGAGAATCGTGCCGATGCGACAGTCGATCCGGCGCTCGATATTGGTGAAAGCAATGATGCAGGCATGTTCCGTTTGAGTTTTTAATCGACCGTTCCTCGCCGAAGAAAGAGAAACGCCGAGAAAGAGCGAGAGGATTTTACGTGACGTAATCATGAGGCGGGAACGCGTTATTTCGCGACGATGAGAAAAGTGGAGAAGGAGAGACGTCATCGATGAGGAACACAGATTGCGAGACCTTCGAAAAAACGGCCATCGTCCTCGGTTTGCCTGAAGCAGCGTATATCTCCGCTTCATCGATAATACACGTCGAGCCATTCGGCGAACGTCTGAATGTACGAGATGAAAAACGCGGAACGATCGATTCCCCGCGCACTCCCCTCGCCCTTGATTAAGCGCGATTCACCGGACATTCTAAATACAGGCGGCGACGCGAGGTAATCGAGACTTCGATTACTTATCGTACTTTCAATTTGTTCGTTATCTAAGCGAGACACGCTCGATTTTTTTCCAATCTATTACGATCTATATACCCGCCTTCCCGCAAATCATTCCTGCGGATCGACCGCGGCTAACGTATTCATCGATCGCGCAAAGTCTCCAACACGGCACACGGCGAAATGGAACGTTCGTAATGGCGGTTTTTCGCCGGAAAAATTATTCTCGCCGAGACTCCCGAGAGGCGCTTTCGCCAGAGCCGGTTATATCCCCGCTACAATAATAATTCATATTTCAGAGGGTACAGCCAGGCCCCCGCAGTTACCGTCTCTGCTCCGTGGTCCATTCCGAAATCCTCCTCCCGGGGTAAAACCTTAATTCGCGCGAGTCGAGACGAAATTATGCGGACTGTCGGTTGGCGCAACGCGGGCCAACGGGATCCTGCATTTCGCCGAAAATACAGGACCGAGCGCGGCGCCCGCGAGGAGGGGGGAGGCGGGAGTCGCGGGCCGGGATTGCGGCCACGGAATATTTCGTGGTCGACCCCGTGGATTTGCGCCGTTGCGGTCGACCCGATACTCCGAACTCTCTCAGTAGATCCAATTTGATCGGAAGACCGCAGCGTCTCTACCAGTCGACCTTGCGTAGAAACGGACAATGTGTGTACGGCGCCGTTGCACGAGATAACCCTCTCGAAACGCTCAACCCTTAAGCGTGCGGCGCATCCCTTCTCTCTCTCTCTCTCTCTCTCTCTATCCCTATCCCTCCCATTGTTTCTCCCTGTCTCACGCACGTTCCCGGCCCTCTTCTCCTCCTCCTCCTCCTCCCCCTCCGCCGCCGATTCGCCCGCTGGTGCACAATGTTGCTCGATAAGGCATTGTTCCAGCGCGGTCTCGGCCGCTATACGAGCCTCACTCGGCTACATTACCCTCGGCCCCGCCGCCCTTCGCAGCATTACTGCCCCAAACTTCGCTCGTCCGCTGGTCATACATGTGCGCATTGCACGCGCGCGTACTCCGGCCGGAAACGCCCGCGAAAATCGCCTCGCGAAATTTAACAAATCAAGAGAGAGAGAGAGAGAGAGAGAGAGAGAGAGAGAGAGAGAGGAATGACGAGGAACAACTAGAAATTACAAACCGACGAGGAGAAATTCCTCGTCGTAGAGCCGCGTTGTTCCCTTCGCTTCCCCGTTTATTCGCGAATTACGTTTCTCTTATCGCGAGGCTAGCGCTTCAACGACGCGAACAAACAAACGTCGCGATCTGGAAATCCTCTTTACGTTTATCGCGATTGATTGGTAAGAAACTTGACGGGTAAGAAGGTAAATTCGCGATTCGGCCCGGCCGAATCGTCTCGTGTATCGTTGCTGCGCGCGTCTGACGGGAGCCAGAGGCTCCCGACTAGGCGAAATTTTAATGTCGATAGAGAAGCTCCCCGCTTCATACATATGTATGCGGCGCATCGGTATGAATAATCCTTCTCACACGCCAACTATAATCATAGAAGAGCCATCATCCATCGTCATTTCGTTAAAGCAGCGAGGATAATAGCCGTCAGTTTCCGTAAGCCCGCGCGCGTTAGACGATTTATTAATAATACAGACGAGATTTCAAACTCGCTTCAGGTTCGCCATTTCAAGATTTAAGATCCCGCATGACGAACCGAACGCCGCGGAGGAGAAACATGTCGAGGAACAACGCGCTTTCGCGAATCTGCATTGATATATTGGACAATTCGACAGCCGCGTGTCGGGAATGATGCACGCGTGTCATTACACGCTTGGCGCGCGGCGTAATGAAGCGCACGCGAAGATTGCTACTCGCACGATGTAACCCCACGCGATATCCGCGATCGGTCATGGAGGGAGGAAGAGAGAAAGAGAGAGAGAGAGAGAGAGAGAGAGAGAGAGAGAGAGAGAGAGAGCCGCGCGGAAAATGCACGAGCGCAGCTGCGCGTCGCAATATTTCGCGACGCATCGTCGAAGACAGGGCGCCGGTGTGCGCGCACACGCATAATTTTTCCATTCGCAGCTGGAGAACCGCCGCGATCATGCGTCGATGCGCACATGGTGCCGTCTGCGATAACGCGGGTCGCCTTCTCTTCGAGAAGCGCCGCGAGAGGCATTCCGGATGATATAAGCGGTAAATCGACTGCGACGCGTTTCCGTGGTCTCGATAAAACATTGGGAAATTAATGAGGGAAAAGGCCCGTCGACCTTCGACACCCGCGATCGACGCCGACTTAACGTGCGTGGCCGAGTTCGTTCGCGTTCTTATCAAGAGCGGAAACACGACTCGTTGAGGAAGGAGACGACTTTGCGGAGCGTTGATAAATCCAGCCCGCCTGCGCGCCGCCGCTTAATGTTCGCCCGATATGGAGACCCCGAAGGCGGAGACGAAATTGGTTTTGCGCCACGGCTCGACGACGACGACGACGACAAACTGGATTTTCCTCGACAAACAAAACAGATGCATCGACGATAAAACTTGTTCGCGGGCGTATCGTTTGCGTATTTTTAGCATCGGACGCGTTACGTGTTGACCTGACGGATCCCTACGGGCTTAATCGCGTTTGACTCGGCTCACAATCCGATGCGGAAATAAACATGTGAGGCAAGAAACGAGTCGCGAAACGTTAAATCGCTCTCCGCAGATGATGATGGCGACATTGCGACTTTGCGACATCTTCCATCTCGCAACGTTGCGAACGCTGCGATATCCGCGATAGGATCGAGCCCGTCAAGCTTCGATATTTTTTTCAGCTAACACTGTGACCGTTGAAGAGCATCCGGGCAATAATATGATGAGGCATTCCGCTGCGTCCAATATCGGACCGCTCTGAAATATTAACCAGTAATCATATCGGTTCCGGCACATCGGGACTCGTAAATACACCGCATATTCACAAGTTCGGCCTGTCTCGTTGCGATTTACCCGGGCGAGCTACTCCGCTAAAATATACAGCATCAGAAAGAATCTTCTATTCCACGTAGGAGGAGGCGAGGTCGGCGTTACGCGGCTTTTCGGCTTATTACATATTGACGAATCCGGAAGGTTCCGTCCGGGCAAGGTGCGAGGGGCACGGGCGGAACGGTATGACGCGGTGGCGGAAGTCGGTGGGTCGGGCGGGGGGAGGGGGGAGGAGGAGGAAAGTCGCTCGGGCCAGAGAGAATCTTCCGTAGTGCGGCCACGTAGTCGCCGTTTGTCGATCGTACCGCAATAATTCCTTATTGCTCCTCCAACCCCTAACCTGACCCTAACCCTAACTCCTTCTTTTCTACCTCGTCGTTTCTACCTCTTCTTCTACCTCTTCTTCTTCTTCTTCTCCTTCTTCTTCTTCTTCTTCTTCTTCTTCTTCCTCTTGCTCTTCCTTGCTACTCCCCTCTACTCCCCTCCTTCTTCCCACGTTCTCACGTTCCTGTCCCCACATTCGACCGCTCTCATCCACCTCACGTCCAGTCACCCTGCCCCCTCAGTCAATCCCTCCCCCCCCCTGCCCCCTCATCATCTTCTACTTTCGAAAGGGTTGCGAGGATTAACGGAAAACCATTAAATCTGGCACGGGCGAAGGATCAAGCCGACAAAACGATAATGCGACTCGTGCCGCGGAGCCGATGCTCTGGTTCACGAGTCGCCGTACCGCTAAAAGTAATGATCTGCCGATCAGAGTTATGTGCTTCCCGCTCCGGGAAAATTTCGGGTCGTCTGAGAAAGACGGGAAAGACTCCTCCCCGCAAAGAGTCGAGCTAATAAACCCATTTGATTGCGATTTACCGCAATCCGCGATATTCGATAACCGAATAAGAAGACCGAAAAATATCTCGCCGCCTCGTAACGACGATAACTAATTAAGTGAGGCGTTTCAGAGGCGTTCCTTTTCTCTTTGTATCGCGATGATACAACGATATAACGATCCGAGGGAGAATTTCGAAGCGACTCCGAGGAGAAGCTACGCTACGGTCGACGAGTGTAAATTTATAAACACTGAACCGTCTTCGTATCTACATGTGAATGTGCAAAGTCGACGGTGTAATATCGCGGTCGCTCATTGAATTACTCAAAGCATTAACGAGTCGTTGTAATAAACCGAGCGCGTATTGATGGTAGGCGTGCCTTCCTACGCCATAACATTACGCATTCGTCATGTCGACCAAGTCGAATGCGCAGCACTAAGTGGCATTAAATATAAATCGCTCGCTTAATCGCCATCAATTATGACTCGCAGACTCCGACAGCGTTGTCGTCTTGGCGCGCATCGATGCGCATTGCAAGTGGAAAGTCCGCGAAACTAAACGTGTAGAGAGATCTCACTTACGTTAACGTGGCTGTAGCGGGGTAGCGGAAACCTCGACTCACCTGCAACAAAGAATCAAATACATCTCCATTAATCTTAATCGGTGTTGGAGAGTCCGCAGAGAGGTTTACATGAAAAGATCGGTCGTTTCAACGAGCGGCTGGTCTGATCGAGCAGCTGCATCGCTCGTATTTAATTTCGACCATATTTCGGTCAGGACTAGGTTGAGAAGGATCAAGTTTTCAAGCGAAACTGCCATCCGTAGTTCGGCCGTGTTATTTTCGTGTTACTCGGTGGTTTCCGCGAGCTTAACCCGTACGTGTCGGCATGATGTTCCGAAATTATGGTCGGAACGCTCGACTACAGCCGCTTCAAAGATGACGGCGAGGCGCACGTTACAGCGGAGCCATGTAATTACAGTTCGGGCCGATATTTTCTCATAAACGTCACTTAACGCCGGTTGTGGCGGCGGCATTCGCCCGGCAACGCCGTCCTCTCGAGCGGCGCCGGTAGCCGGCTTCGTCGTCGTCGTCGTCGTCTTGGTCGTCGTCTTCGCTGGCCATTGGCACCGGCTGAGTTTGCCAACCGTTAAATCACGACGGCGACTTATCCGCTGGTGCGCGCGCGCGCGCGTCGTCTTATTTGTAAATTATGTTACGGGGTCTCGAGCGGTGGCAAAAGTGGCGCGCGATATATCGCCGCTCTCGCCGTCACTTACCGTACGTTGCTTTATCGATACGCGATATTACCGTGGAATGTAACAAACAGCCCTTAATCTCAAGTTACGACGTTCTTGCCGGCTAAGACGAGCGCCGTGACGGCCGCTTGTGCTCGCGGCGGCGTTTCCGCGAGTTTTCCGAGGCATGATACATTATATCGCGCGAAATTACCGAGAGGGATGTTCCAACGGTCATAGAGCTCAGGCAGATTCATAATTAACCGATATCATCCGAGATTACGAGCTGCCTCTCGTGCGGAATACTTTATCGCTGTCCCTATTAACGTCGCTCTTTTGGGAATAACGTGTAAACTCGAGCACGAACAGACACCAAACGGCGCGGGGAGAGTGCTCGGCAGACACGAACGCGTAAAGCGCGGCAAGTGGATTTTCCTTTGGTCGGTTATTGCTACATCAGCCGACGTGCTCGAGAAAACGGACGCGGCTCTAACCGGCAGAGCGAGCGAGGAGGCCGCGACGTCGGTCGACGTCGTCGTCGTCGTCGTCGTCGTCGTCGGCGTCGTCGCCGGCGACAGGGATATAGACGATAAAGCCGGGAAATACGGCTGAAATTCTTGTAAATTGCGAGTTACAATAACAAAGTGGCTGTTGCGCCGTGTCGCTCGTAACTAAACTTCAAGCGAAGGTATCTCGCCAGGTGCCTCGTATTAAAAATACAGACATCGTAAGACGTTCTCGCAGACGTGTTAGATTTAGCCGCCGTGGTCGGTGACGAAACTCGGAAGCCGCCGTGATTCCTAAACCTAATCGAACAAACCTTCGATACTTACGTACAAATGTGTATGTATTGTATGTGTATGTATTCGCGGTACTCGTTTTTTAGGGAAAAAACGGCGTCGCAATCCTCGCGCGAGAATACGTGGGCGGCCGCGTATTCTCCAGCTAACAGATAAATTGCGCTGCACTTGGAGCAACTTCGCCGCGAGCGCGATTACGTAACGACGAAGCATTTTATCGCGTGTGGGTACGGGAGTGCGTCATGTTCCATATCCGTCCTAACAAGGCTGGCCTTTATACATTGCCCGCCGCGCCGCGTCCTGTCGCGGCGTTAGCGACGAGTGCGTTCGATAAAAACGTTCGGCAAGATCGATACCTGTCATCGCCACGTCGCGCGCTTGTCGATATCGCGACGAGTGCCGCCGATGGGTACTTGCAGGGACATTTTGTAAAAATGATGGCGCGCATTTCGCGCGCGGCCGCCAAGTCATCGCGCGGCAGTTGCGTTCTCTCTCTCTCTCTCTCTCTCTCTCTCTCTCTCTCTCTCTCTCTCTCTCTCTCTCTCTCTCTCTCTCTCTCTTCTCCGTCTCCGTCTCGTTGTTGGCCACGACGCAGTGTCGCAACGTTCAATTTGCGACGAGGTTCCGTAAAACGGCGTTCAAGGTGCTTCAATGCAACCTAACGTGTCGGCTGCTCTCGCGAGAAGCCCGAGTGTGCACGAGACTTTGATGTCCCCCGATCCGAGGGAAACGGATCGGAACACGTCCAATCGATAAATCATTAAACGCGCGCTGATGAATCAAGACGCCAAGACGGCGCGAGCCGAACACGGCAGCGCGGCATGAATACCTCTCCGCGACGTGCAAACGCAAATGATCGGCTCCGATGTCGGCCGGCAACTACTAGCAGCTGCTAAATTCGATTTTGCAACGTGGCGAAAGTTACGGCGAAAGTCGCCGCGGCGGAAATACCCGAGTCCTAATCACCGACACGGAAAATACCGCCGCAACTAGGACACGATACACGGACCCACGTAACAGCTGATGCTATTTGTAATTTATCAGCTGAATCGCGCCGTGCGGTTCAGCTATTAGAAGCGTGTCGTGCTACAGGCGTCATTTGTCATGACTTTATTGCTCGTTACGTTGACGCAACGGCGTCTCATTAATACGTCAACTCGCGGTGGATCGGTTAGACGAATCGGAGAAACGGAGGGGAGGGGCGCGACGGTTCCATCAGCGCGCGTTGTGTCCGTATCAACGATGCAAACAATACTAATTCGCGCCATTGCTTTTGGCTGAAACTAATTGCGCTCTAATCACGATGATGGAATTATCTCTGTCGCATCAATACATCTGTCATCGATCGATCCGGCGTCAAGCTCGAACGGTTCTAAGCCGCCGCTACGCGACGTTGCTGCTGCTGCTGCTGCTGCTGCTGCTGTTGTTCTTATTGTCGTTGTTATTATTATTATTATTATTATTATTATTATTAGAACGCGGATATTTATAGAACGCAAAGCGGCGGGCGGGTATCGGCGCGCCGTTAAAAATACAAGCTGAAACCAGATATCCCCCCGTTTGCGCAATAATAAAATCGCGGAAAAATAAAATCGCTGCCTGCCTGCCTGCCTGCCTGCCTGCCAGCCCCCCCCCCTCTCCCCCTTCCCCCACCACGCAGAAAGCAGATTTGAATTAGCAGCAAGGAAGGAGCGCGCGCGGCGACGGCGGCGCGCTTTCGCGTGTCTCGCTAAACAAAGTGAAGCACCGGTTCGGTGCAGCCCCGCTAGACTGCAGCACGAACGAGAAAGCAGATCGTTGCCAGCAACGATTGTTCAGGTTTCTTCCCTCTCTTGGCTCTCTGATCGCGAAGATAATCGGGACGTCTTGACGCGGAGAGCCGCTTCGACGCGAATGCAGCTATCGTCCTCTCTTTCTTACATTTACCGCACTTGTCGGCAAATGAATCGCGCTGGGTGAGTCGGTGGGCGGTCGCGCGCCCTTTCTAGGTCCAGCAACGCGAAGAATGTGATTGCATCGGGGATTTCGTGGTGCGACTCTCGCCGGTTATGATCCCGGCAGCCAGTAAAGCTAAGTGGCACACGTGTAAACGCGCACGTGTACGTACGGGGTGCGTGTGTGCAAGCGTGACGGGAACGCGGTTCGAGCTCGCGCGGCGTTAACGAAACGGCGGCGCGCCGGATGAGTTATCGGTATTACTTTTATCGTTCGGCCGGCAACTTGCCACCGCGCCGCATCCCTTTATCGGGGGGCGGTCCGCCCCGCGGAAAATGAAGAAAAATGCACTAGCGAAAGCTTGCTTTCGAGGCAAGCTGAATATCAGCGACGCGCGATATATTCAGATACGTATAATCCAGCACGATGCAAGAAAGAGATCGAGAAGCTAGATATATATATACACGTACGGGACATCATAGGTTCCCTTTAGAGAGCGTATTACCTTCCCTGTGTGAAATTGAAATCTAGGGATGAAAATCATTACAGAAAACACAAACGGCGTCAGGGATGAGAAAAGTCGGGCTGAACCGACAAGCGAGTAACGGCGAGAGAATAAGAATCAACTCTTGTTAATAAAATTTGCCCTTATTGATGATCATCATCCTACAGCCGCGACTCGCGCGCGGCTCGCAGCCGTCGCTGCTTGGCTCGCGGCAAATTAGATTAGGGCGAATTAGCGAGCCGTATTCCACGCCGCCGGCTAGATTCCAGCGTCAGCCGCGCGCAGTAGAAAAGGGTGGCTAGATTACGGAGCCACCTCCCACCGTCGAAGCGGCCACTGTTCTGCCGTTCCACCAACACACGGACGCAGCGAGACGCAACCGGGTCCGGCGTCGTTACCACCACTAAACTACCCCCCCCCCCCACCACCACGCTTCSCAGCAGCCGGACTGCCGGAAAGAGCGAGACGGTATAAAACGCGCACGGACGAGCGTGAGACGAGGGCGCGCGTAATTACCACGAGTGGGGTATCTACTTATCTCCGCCGCTCGTGGCGGACCGACGAGAGGGCAGGGGGAGTAGGAAGGCGGAAGAGGCGCAACCTTGGGAGAAAGGAAGGATCGCTCTTCTTGCGGATAAGAGGGTAGAGCGGCGTTAGAGCGGCCGCGGCATGGAAGAAGATATACACACACTGCTACTTCGGGAGCCGCATTACGCGCGGGGAACGGGGCGTCGCCGTCGCACGAGCGCGCGCGCGCGCGCGCCGGCGAATGGTGCCGCGCTCGTAAAAGCAACCGTACGTAACTACTCGCGCTGTGGCCGCGATAATTAAAAGGTTTAAGGAAGAATGGAAGGGTGGAGGGGCGGTGAAACGAGAGAGCGGCTCTTCGTGGGAGGTAACGGCCACCGGGGGGCGCGAGGGAGGATCGGGGCGCAACGGTGATTCGTGTGACGCGCGCAGACGGGAAAGAAGAGCGACGTACGATCACGCGGGTATGCTCTGACCCTGCGTGAACGCGGGTCAAGTGATCATGATCGTGCGCCTTGTTTCGAAACGACGAGCCGGTGCCACGTGGAACGTGTCGTCGCGGGCAAGTCTTCCGTTGAAATCGCGTGAACGGAAATTGCAAGTTTGGGATATCGCGTATCTATCACGATCTAGAAACGCGCAATACGCGTAACGTTCCGTTCCATTTGTTTCATCGTACCTCGAAAGATCGTAAATCAAGGAAGAATCTTGACGAGACTGCGCGAACAAGGATCTGTATTCCACGATCATCATGCACGTGAAGAATCGAGTGCACAAGAGCGACCGAGGATAACATCCGTCTTCGTAGTTCCGACAATTAAGGGAAACTAAGTAATAGAAGGGGAAGCGGAGGTTAATGAGAAACGAAAGCGGGCACAAGTGCTATATAAAGAGTCAAGAAAAGAGAAGGAGCAGATAGCGTAGACAAGATAAATCCAAGTATCTGTGAAAAAAAAGGAAAAGCGAGAAGAAAGAGAGAGAGAGAAAGAGAGAGAGAGAGAGAGAGAGAGAGAGAGAGAGAGAGAGAGAGAGARAGAGAGAAAGAGAGAAAGAGGAGAAGGAAAGAAGACGGAAGAAAAGAGTAAAAGTTGCGCTGAATCGGTTGATGGAACGGGCGGAAATGGAATGTAACTCGGTACTGCGATCCTTCCTAATAACGTTTTCAATGTTTCCAACGCGTTAAATGACTGCTACAGTGATTTTTATCACGCGAACTTTATTTCGTTCGTTTGCTCGTTGCCCGAATCGAAGCGCTAATTGCGATCGCCACGCGTTTCTCCCCCTTCCTCTTCGCCCATTCTCTCGCTCTCTCTCTCTCTCTCTCTCTCTCTCTCTCTCTCTCTCTCTCTACTTTTTTCTTTTTTTTTTTTTTTTATCAATTGACGCGGAACAATGGGTGCGGTAAGTTTAGCTTCCACGAGCGTTATGAAAAGTGAATCAACCGCGATCGTTAAACACATCATTAATTTCAATGCTGCTCGCAATACTGTGACGATAGAGAAATATTTTTCGCTGTTTGCGCAAACAGCCGAACGCGCAAAATATGGATTACACGCAATACATACGACTACATTATATTACGTTCAGTATAAAATGGTATCGTAGTGACGTAAAACCGCTGACGTTTACGTAGGTAAAATATTCATCCCCCAACAAGAATTAAATAAGTGCTCGTTTGCACGATGAAAGATTTATGCGGCCAAAAGTATCCCCTCGCGCATTTCTTTCGGACAAATACATTGTAAGCAGCGTGGCTGCTTCAAATGTGTTACTTTTTTTTTTTTTTTTAGGATTTGCGTCAACTCGACCTTCTCGTTTCGGATCGTATTCAATCGATCGTATCGGCGTGCATTCGTACGAGCTTAATCGAAAGTACTTGGAGGCAGAGGGGAAAGGAAAATACGCGAGATCAAGAGAGGAGGAGGCGAAGCGTCGAAAAATAGAATGAATAATGCACGCAAATGCAAACCGCCCCTAGACATAATCCAGCTGGTTCTCCTCGCTTGCCATAGTTTCGCACACGTTTGAATCTCTACAAAGTTGACGGATGAGAAACAAAAAAACAGGAATATGAAGAGAGAGAGAGAGAGAGAGAGAGAGAGAGAGAGAGAGAGAGAGAGAAGGGAACGAAAGAAAGAAGGAAAGCAAGAGAGAGGGAGAAAGGAGGAAGAACAATGCAAATGCAAGAAAGAGTACCAACAGCCGTTCTTCCGCTCTTTCCTGCAAGTCACACCTTATAAAGCGGAGGGTGAGGGTGCGCAGCACCTGGGCAAACTTTCGCAAGTCGCAAGCCGGAGGAATGTCTTGAGGAGAATCCGTGCAGAAAATCGTCAGAAACATCCAATTTTCCGGTAGGAACGAAGACGGAAGAGCAAATGGACAACCTAATAACTCATACGATCGCACCTTTCGTCCTTGTTGCGATCTTTTTGTCTCTCGACAAGCCAGAAGCGTCCATAATGTCTCCTATCCCGTCACGCTTATCTTACGTAACACGTATTCCACGGGATGCGTTTCGGGATGCTTTCTAATTTGGCCGAGGACGACAGCGTCGCCGATACGCTCTCGAGATACGTTTCTTTCCCCGCTATTTATGCCCGGCCACGTTGGCCTGATAATTCGCTGGATACTTGACGCTGGATCTAAAAAGGATGCAAAGAAAGCGCGAGCCGGCGCGAAAAAAGGCGCAAAAAGGGAGAGCCGGAATAGGGGGAGGGGGAGGGAGGTTAGGGGAGGAAGCGGGCGGGAAGGAGATAAGTAACATACACCAGTATTCTCGGCGGCATCCAGCCGGTTTTTGCAGCGCTTGGTCCCACGCGCAGCGACGCGCGAAAGAGGCAGAAAGAGGCAGAAAAAGAAAGCAACGGCGAAAAAAAAAAGGAAAAAGAAAAGCCCACTCGGTTATCCGGTGAGACGCCGTTCCAGGGTGGATACGGGAACGCGCGCGCGCGCGCGCGCGCGCGCATGTACGTAAAAGGCATGTATCAAAAGCCGCGCGCGCTTGTGCCGCGGCTCGGTTCTCGCTCGAGCGGAACTCCTTCATGGTGAACCGTCGCCCTCAATACGTTTTTCAATACGCGACGTCGGTGTGATCAAGTCCCGAGTTAATATTAATGCGCGCCATTGCGGCGCACACGGAAGCATTATGAAGCGATTAGCGCGACTCGCCTTGCCATTGTACCAATTACGTGCCGGCGACGGTAATAACATCTCTCACGTTAGGTGAGAGACCGAAAGTAACACTGACAGATAAGCAGCTCGACGACACGCGGTTACACGCGGGTAATAAAAGACGCGCAGCAGCGCACGTTGATGAAGAAACGTCAACGGCGGATTAGCCGTTGTCACGACGCGGTCACACATAGCGCGCAATCGACCCGCATTCCTCTCCGTCTCCCCGCCCTCTCCGTCGAATAATCGCGCGGGTGAAAAGCTAATGTAACCGCGAATTAAAAGAAAGAGAAAAAGAAAAAAGAAAGGAGCCGCTCGGTGCTAACAATTGCGTTCGCTCGTTCGACGCGCGCGGAGAGCGATAAGATTGAGCAACGATCAAAGCGCTGCGAGCGCTCGTTGTACGAAAAAAGAAGAGATGGAAGGAAGAGAGGAGGGCAGAGCAGACCGCGCATTCTTGATCGTTCGGGCGAGAGAGAGAGAGAGAGAGAGAGAGAGAGAGAGAGAGAGAGAGAGAAAGCGACAGAGTTACGAAACTGAAGCCTCTCGCGGACCAGCTCGCCTCTTGGAGCGATTCCTATATGGATGATCTCATTAGCAGCCAATGAGACGTACACTCGCAACGTACCGCGCGCAACGTGACGCAACGCGCATGAATTAATGAGTCAATTGCACGTTCGTCGAGGATAAATCTTGCCCGATCCGCCACAATTAGCGTCAGTTAACCGAAGCTCCAGCGAGATCCGCGCGTCCGTGCACGCGATATATCCTGATTACGGTCGCGGCAAGGTGATGCGGAGGCTAGTAAAAAGACGCGATTGTCGGATCCTGCATCGGTAATGAGCGAAAAGGCATCTTGCAAAGTCATTCCGACGTTACGAATGATCCAGACGCCAAGAATTCCCGTGCGAATAAAGCTCGGATTTAAAGAGCCGAGATTTTGCTTTCCCTTCCAGCTGTGGACTCGGTTCGCTCGCGAGTCGGACTCGAAGGATTTTCTTCAACGTGATGTAACTTGGTACTCGCTACTCCCCGCGCTCGATGCGACTCGAAAAATATGTAACGCAATGCATACTAACATCCAGATGCATATCGAATGCCGACTTTACCGAATTGTAGCCAGCCGGTGATGTAACCCGAGAAACGCAACGCCGCCGACGTGTCTGATCGCATCTCGTGTCACGACTCAGTCCGCTCCTTCCTGACCACCCCCGCTCGCCGCTTCCTCGCCTGGTCCTGCCGCGAAATTACTTTGCGAGGGAAACATCGGCGGCAATACGCGCAGGAATAACGACGAATCAGAACAAAACTCGCGAGCGTCTCCGCTTTCGCCGGAGATGGCATGCGTTAGCAGCAACAGCAGCAGCAGCAGCAGCAGGACGACGAGATGGTACTTCCTGGCGCGTTGTTACCCCGGATTACGGCGCGCGTCTTCAACCCCGAGAGGTAATACGGCCGGAAGTTGAATAGTCTGCGCGAAAGTTCCGCCGCGCCAACGGAACTCCTCCCTCGTTAATTCCAAAGTTCCGCGAATCTCTCGTCTCTCGTTCTATTTTTTCTCCCTCCCTCGCCGCCTTTTTCTCCCCCGTCCGAGGGAGAACCGCGCCATCGCGGAGCGCCTTATATCCGTCGCATTTGTACGGGTAAGAGAAGCGAGAGCAAGCAGGCTCCGTCTTACGAGCCAGATGTAAGACAACTGTCGGGCAAGTGGATCATCCGTTTCGCTTTAACGCTGCGAGGCGTTCATCCCTTGGCACCGATTCCGCGTCCTCCCCAAATATTTCGGCAAGTACTGACAAAGCAAGAGTAGAGAGATGCTTGTCTCCGGAAGTACACAGGGAGTTGTCTCACGGGGGAAGACGGGGTTCGAGCATCCGTTCAACTTTCGACCGCGCTACATCGCAAAGCATTTTCGTCGTCGTCGCCTTAAAATACCGGGATAAAAGCTATTTTCATAGCTCCGCCACCGGCGAAGCTTTAGTTATTAGTCGCGCGGCGAGGGGCGGCGGCGCGGGAAACGCGTACACACGTACAGGAGAAGAGCGAGAGGAGAGGGCACCGCCGAACGAGTGAAAGGATGAAAGGTCAAGGGGAAAGGGAGAGAATGCGGTAGCTCGCAATTTGCGTAATTGAGCCCTGAATTATTTACACTGTCGGGCGCGTCATACTTCCACGGTAATAACTGACAGCCCGGCATAAATGCGAAATCGGTTGACATTTAGCACGCCTGAAATTACTGGCGAGCGCCAACAGCGGGCGGGCGGGCGGGCGCGCCATTGTCTGCCCGTCGCGTCGAAATGGCGCGCGGATGGATTTCTTCCGGGTTCGCCGAACGATCGGCAAGGTCGGCATTGGGGGGGGGGGGGGGGCGAAAAAAAAAGAAAAAAAACAGGAGGGTTTCCGATCTTCAGCGGAGACAGAAATACCTCGTCGCTCGCCAACTCGCGGATGCTGCGGGACCACCCTCTCCTTCGAGCGGACACGCGAAATCTCCACGGCGGAGAGAGGCGGCGAGAGAGAGCCCCCCCCCCCGCCATGCATCCACCGTTATCGCGAACGAACGCAAACTGGGAGGCTGCGGGAAGACGGTAAAACAATTTGCAGCGGAGGAGCGGCGTCCTCTCCGTCTTTCAAGATGGATCCAATGTCGCGCTTGGTCTCACCGGCTCCTCCGTCGCGTAGCCGACTCTAAAGAGGGAATGGACGTTAAGTGGGACGTTAAAGCAATGAAATCGTATTTATAGAGCGAGCATGATGTTTACTCTGCTCCTTGAAGAAGCCTCGTTTACTTAGCAAGTCACTCAGAGACCGCGCGCGACAAGCAAATTCGCTAATCTGAGTGCGGAATCTAAGCCCGAGCGCGCGCGGTAATGCGCTCTCACCGGGCCCGACCGGTTCTCGTCGGGCCGCGAGATTAGCCGTTCCGTCATGCAAAGTGACTATCCGACTATCCGCGTTGTCGTAATTCGCTTTCCCTCCCTCGGCGATTTACCGTCCGCCGCAGGTAACAGGTAAGCAAACGGAGCTAAACGGATCTCCGCGGATCTCCCTATTGTCGGGCGGAATAAACGCGCGAGCCGCCAATTTCGCGGGCCGACTCGCGTATTAACGCTCGATGCCTCGCGTAAATAAAACGCCGGGATCTCAGAAACGCACGTAGCGCACAGATTCGACGAGAAATCGGCCGAACGTGCACGGCGTGCGGAAATACGCGGGACCAAGATACGCGGAAAACTGAAAGCAAGAGAGAGAAATAAGAAGAAGAAGAAGAAGAAGAAGAAGAAGAAGAAGAAGAAAGGAAAAAAGGAAAAAACTGAATCCCCCCATCAGGCGTGCTGCAAATATTCATCTCGCAATCTCGCGCCTCCCCCTCGCGACTTCCCTCGTTCTAAACATATTGCAATGCCTCGCACGGAGTATTTCGGCGCGCAACGAATATGGAAACGGGGAGGAGGCAAATGAACAGCGCAACCTGGCTACAATCACAGGCGGAGGAATGGCACGAAATCCGAATAGCAGGGAGAACGCGCGGGAATGAAATAGGAACAGACGGGTTCGCATACGGACAGATACGGGAGCTTGCGCGAGGCCCGGTGCAATTTCCAAAAAGAATCCGACGCGGAATAACGTCGTCGAATTTAAATGACGATCAAAGCGGCTATTTAGCGCAGTGTCGACGCAGTTTTGCGTCCGTCGATATTCCTTGCTTGCGTCCTTACGTCCTTACTCCGCTTTCGCGAATTCACGAGACGCGTCGAGATGTGGCGCGAATTATCGGTCGAACGGAAGCCTCTCTTTCGGGGATCGTTGCTCTTCCGGGGAGCGCTGCCGGTTAGCTGCGACACGCCGTAGAGGGGGGAAAAGAGAGAGAGAGAGAGAGAGAGAGAGAGAGAGAGAGAGAGAGAGAGAAAGAGACAAAATAGAGAAACGTCGAGAAACCGAGTTTTATTCGCGGAGCGGTGTAGTCGCGAGCGCGGATGGAAACCACGTGCAGAACGAGCGGCCGCAAACGGCGTAGGAAATTTGTTTCTGTTATCGCGCTCCCCTATCGCGACGTCCCACCCTCTCCCCTCGATGCACTGTCAAAACGAGTCACTGTCCATTCGGATCGATAGCCTATTTCCTCGTCAGGGCTTCCCGATTAACCGCTCGTACGGCAGGATTTCAACGACTGTCACGGGGAAAAAAAGGTGAAGGCCCGATATTAACTGGCGAAATATGGCGAATCGATAAATGGATTTCGAGTTTGGTCGGTTCGCGCCGCTATTGCCGGGATATTAGGGACACTGGCCGCGTTGCATCGCAGATCAAAAGCGGTCCGCGACGGTCCCGGGCATAACAACGCGAAATTTTCCAGCCCCCTTCCCACCATACCCCGCCCGTACCCCGCCCGCGGACGGCAAGCGCAAGCGACGGTGATATTTTCTGATCCCGAATACCCCGTGTCGTTTCCATCGCGCGTTTCGACGCGGCGGAGCGTTTTGAAAAATTCCGGCTAACGCTATTTTAAATGTTTCTAGCCGGATATTTTTTTTCCCTCTTTTTCCTTTTTTTAGAGGCGCTATCCCCTTAACGGCTGGCCATCTCCCGCTGTACGCGCGCGAACCGAATAATTGTTTATGAATTTTTCATCCGTCGTGCCGATCGATCGGCGAAGGGGGGAGAGGGAAGGGCGAAAGAGAAAAGGGAAACGTTCCGGGAGAAATCCTCACGCGCGAATGAAACTCGGCAGCTCTTTATTATTAACCAACGTGGGCAACGTGACACATCGCCCGAATTCCGAATCGTTCCGGAATATACCCGGATTGTTCCGGTGTATTCGAGAGGCCGCGTGCCGGCACGGCCGGTCGGCGGAACAACGTAGGAACAACGAATTCGCGGATGATTCGTTTCCAACGGCAATGTAAACGTCGGGTTCCCGTATATAGGCGACGCCTATAAACCCGCGCGAGCCGGCACACGCGCGAAGGCGCGCGCGCGCGCGCGCGCGCGCGAAAACGCCGCGTCGTCGCCGGCGCGCCGCGGTTACGCACAAAAGCTTATTCGCCGGAATATTTATTTACGGTCGTCGAGCTTTCGATCGGGCCGCGGAAACGCAGCCGTGGAAACTTTGCTCGAATTTTCAAACAATTCCGCCGCAGCGGCGGCGGCGGCGGCGGCCGCCATTGCCGCGCATCACGGAGGATCCGCTCCGCGGGGGGAGGCGGGGAGGTTTAGTCAGCTGACAGACAGCACGATGAGCTGGCGCGGGTTTGGGGAGAGGGCTGTTAATGGAAAGCCATTGTTCTCTAATCAAATCATTTGCTCGACGCCCGGCAGGGAGACGGGGAAAACGCCAGCCTCGAATAACTCGAGAGCAGGTGGTGCTCCCGCGATCAAGCCTTCCGCTCGCGTCCTCGCGCGCCGATCCGTTTCCGCTGTCTTATTTGTTTTTAAGCGGCTGTCCTTCCGAGAATACCATCGGTAGCCTTTTATTATCTGCGATCCAGCCGAAATGACGGGGCTAATCGCGTCGAGCGGGTGGCTTCTTCTTCGTAAATTGGGAAACTTAACGAGCTCGAGCATCGACGTAAAAAGCTCCACGCGTTTACACTTTTTGCGTCTCCCTTTCGGACTTTGATTAGAAATTATTTCTCTTCTGGATTCGCGAGTCCTGTTCATTCGAGATGAAAGAAACGTCACGATATAATACGATATAATACGAGTAATTTGGTTAAATGAGCAAAGGAAATTTTGAGGAAACTTTAACCGCGTTCTCTCTCTCTCTCTCTCTCTCTCTCTCTATCCCGATCTAGTCCCCTGCAATGCGATATGTAGCCGCGATCAATAAATTACAGCCGCAAAATTACAGCTCCGCGCACGGTTTATCAACAACTTGGTGACGAACTTTCGCCGCCGACCGAAATTCGCGAAACTCGCGGATGCGAGTGCGAGCCGATGACGTAATCGCGCGATTACACGGAACCGAATGGAATGGGGCGGGTGACGTCAGCGGATGACAATTAAGAAACGCGATGGTAGTTTTGCGCAAAGTTCCGGCCGGGCATATATTATGCCCGGCAGTTTGTAAAGGGCGTAGAAAGAGGAGAGGGGGGGGGGGGCGGAGGCAGAGGCAATACACAGCACGTACGCGCGGTGGCACGAATTGGTGGTAATGCTGGTGCCGATATCGGGGCGAGGGGGTCGATAATCGTTAGCCGACGTTAACGGTAGTTAGGAAGTTGGGCGGCAAGTACCAGCCTGGTACTCGGAAGGCGGGAAGAAGGAAAAGGAGAAAGTGAAAACGCCTGTGAGGAAACGACGTTCGCAAAGGACGCGTGACTCGCTCGCGAGACACATCGAGATTAATCGCGAGCCGGTCGACCGGTGACGACACGCATCGAGCGCTCTAACGAGACGTTCATAAACGTCAATAAACAATCATTGCGCGGTATGGCGGAGCAACCCGTGCACGAAACGGCGCGTGCAATCATGACGCGTGTACAACAGATGGTGCGCAATCGCCGGCGAGTGATAAGGGGCTAATGCCGAATAAAGGATTGCAGATAAACGAGATTTATTGCCGCTAATTTAACGAGGCTGCCCTCCCTCCCTCCCTTTCATTCGTCGCGTAATTAAGCTCGAATTCACTTTCAGGTATTCCAGATAATCGCGATGCCGCTGCTGCTGCGAGCGAGCGAGCGAGCGAGCGAGCGAGCTCCTTTTGCCGTTCGATCTTGAATGCAGCACGGCTCCGTTAAGAGACGAGACAGACGCCGGATCAGCAGGTAGGAAAGGGGGAAAGGGGAAAATGGCAGCGTTTTGTCGTTGCTTTGACGTGGCGCGAGCGGAACATCGCTCTTTAACGATCGATTACACGCGCGCTATGCACAAAGAGAATCATCGCGAGATCGAGCGAGCTGCGCTCCGCATTTCGCGCAACACGCGAAACTGCTCGAGCCTCGCTGCTGATCATCAGCATCAGTGAGGCACGCGAGACGATTCCGAGACGAAAACCGATTCTGAGAACCATGATGATGATCGATTGTTGATCGATCTTTCAATCGCCCCCGACTAGAAAAATCATCACCAGGAAAGACTCGCATTTGCAGCAATGAATCCTGAATTCTCACTATCATATCCTACGATGACTCGGATATTCATCATCATAATCAGCGGCGCGTAAAGCGATAGACGAAAGGTCGTAAGGGCGAACCAACAAGGCGGACTCGGATAATAAAAGCGAATTTACCCCCTTTATCTTACGTACGATACATGTATGCATATATTATAACATCCACCTTTCGTCATCGAGATGACGTAACGAGTTCGATAGATTACGCTTCGAAGCTCTCCGTTCCCGGGGAATTGTCGGCAAGATGCTGCTGCTGCTGCTGCTGCTGCTGCTGCTGCTGCTGCTGCTGCGTCTGTCGCTGTGTACACACATATGTGCACACATAAGCCAAGCGGTATAAATTATTCGTCCAAACGCCCCTGCACGAACGATATTTTGTAGTCGAAAGCAATAATGCGCGCCTCATGTTCTAAACGCGCATCCTAAACGTCATCGATCGCTGATGGCTAGCACGTCGAGAACATTCAATGACCATTCGTTGCACCTGCGCCGGTAATCGACTTGGATTTTGATAGATGCGAACTTTGATATAAACGGGAATGCGGCTTTTTCGGCGGCCTCGGATCCAAGTAATGAATTAGCAGTTTGCCGAGTCAGAGAGAGAGAGAGAGAGAGAGAGAGAGAGAGAGAGAGAGAGAGAGAGAGAGAGAGAGAGAGAGAGAGAGAGAGAGGCCGCAGGCCTCTCGTGCACCGGCAGAAATTGCCAGTTGCATTTGATGATGGGACTTTTATTCGCGACGACAGTCATTTGTTACGCGGGCGCACAGGCGCGATATTGTTTACAGCAGCTGCTACTGTACGTTCACGCGCACTTAGAGCACGCCATGACTCACGAAAGTGATAGATTAGATACCGATCCATCTGCCGCGGCGAGCCGATAGGCGCATCACGCGCGCGCGCGCGCGCGCACGGCGTATTAATCATATCGGATTTTGGTGATAAACGAGCTGGCTGGGTTGACACCGACGACGACATCGCCGGCACGGAAATCGCGCGTTCTCCAGCGGCGCGTCTCCTGAAAATTTCCTTCGATGAAAAATCGCGTCCGGATCGCGCGACGATCTCCGGGGACGTCAGCTTGCTCAATCTCGCGTGCGAAAAAAGTGCGTGAAGACCTTTGAAATGAGCCCGTGGCGGGATACGATTATCTCTGGATATCATTGCGACGGAATAACGCCGGATTGACGTTTTCTCGATCGCGTCTGCCGTCACAACGGCAGATGCGGGGAGCGGCGAGGGGGAATATTGCCGGTTTAGAACGCTGAAGAAGATTCGAGGCTGCCGGTTATCGCGGCTAACGCGACCACCGATGCCACGGATAATCGTAAAATCAGAGCACAGTGGAGAGAGAGAGAGAGGCGTTGCGTCACTGATTTCTTGGAGGAGCGACGTTAAAATCGCACGACAGAGCACAAACGGCCCCCGATGTAAACCGAGCGTGCATATATTTAGACTGGCAGCGCGCTTCAGCGATCTATAAGCGCGCGTGCGCGCGCGCGCGCGCAGGCGCCGATTTGCTTCGCGGAGGCTTATATTTCGCGCGGCCAACGATTTTAATCTAAATATCTGCGAACGGCCGACGGAAACAATGGCAGTTCTTTAAACTGCCGTCAGGGCCACAGAGTGCAGAACGAGAGTCGAGACGATGGCGCATCGTCGATTTAATCGCGCTCGTATGTGTACCTATGTGCCCGGACATTGTTAAACATTAAATGAATAACGGGCAGTTAAAAGAACGTACGGACGGAATAAAATGCTGATACTCCAGCATTTGACAGGCTGCGATGCTTCCGAATATCGCGAGCAGTAATCAGGAGTAGCATTCTTCAAGAAGAAATTCCGATTAATCGACACACGCGTAACTATATCGCGTTAGCGCATCTCGCAAACGCTCTGGTCTCTCGTCAAAGTTATCCGCGTTCCGTAAAGGGGGTAAAACGTGTGAGAGATATAGAGAGTCGAGCAGCTTTAGGTAACAAGACTGACAACTTGTCAGAACATATTATCAATAACGTCTCACTTTGCGAGGCAAACTAAGCGAGAGATAAATAATGTGATTAACGCGAAAGAAATTGCGGTGTGATAACGCGGCTGAGACGTCAAACGGCGCAAGATAACGGATATCGGGTTTCTCTCATGTGAGAAAACGCAAAACTGTTTACAAAGTTTAATATTCGACGTAAACTGCTTCGTTACGGTAACCTGTCTCCTCATACTAAAATCGTAGAAAGAAGAAGAAAGAATCCAAAATCTCGTAGGAAAATCCGAAACAACATCCGAAGCGTGCAAGAGTCACCGGCAGGGCCAAATTGCAGGGTCGATCATGGACGCAATTAATCACGCCGTTCTCTCCAGCCACGCGGAAACTAGCGGCAAATTCTTTCAATTTCCCCGACATGGCCCCGACTTCCGACGGATGACATTTCCGTTCTCTTACGAAATTACTAGCCACCGGGTGGCTCTTCGGGCGGTGCCGAAATCGATGTGAAAACATGTCGGGTCAGCAGCCTCCTGAAAATCGCGCAGGACCGCGATGCATCTCTTCCAACATCGTTCTACGGAACGACCGTTTATCCTCGACACGCTCGTCTACGAGATGGACCCCTTGTCACAAGGCGAAAGACGCTAGATCGACGCTAGATCTCGTAACTCTCGCATCGGGAAGCATCTCGACGCGTCTCGTTATCGCGCGCCGAAAAGCTCGAGAGGCGACGACGCTCTTCTCCACAGACGATCATTTAAATTCAACGCTCGACGTCACGTGGAAAGAAATCGCGCCTCGCGAGCTCTCGAGATCTCGACAAAGGCTCGACCTCCGTCATTCTTAACGGACGGAACGCGAGAGATCTCACGCTGTAACACGCCGCTGTCCTCGAAACCTATTAACCTCCGCCTATGCTGCGACGACCTCGGCCCCCACGTGGCTCTCTCTTTTTCTCTCCGCGCGCAGCGCACTCTTAATTCTTCCCACTTCCGAACGCGCTCTCGTCCCATCATCGTCGTCGTCGTCGTCGTCGTCGTCGTCGTCGTCGTCGTCGTCGTCGTCGTCGTCTGCTGAATATGCGCGAGAAAATGACACGCGGCGTGACTTGGAAACGCCGCGAATCGCGATCGGAAGATTTTAGCTCGATCAAGCCGCTCAACGAAGATCTCGTTTCCTCTTCCGCCGTCTCTTAACTCGATGCCGCTTAATCCTCGCTGTCGGCCGGAAACCGTCGAGAGATGGCCAACGCGTTGAATCCAATATCCGGTAGCTGTCGGGGTGAGCGTTAGGCGCGATTTCGCGAAACGATGGCAACGATAGCGAGAGAGACCGCAGGTTTAGGCGTCTCGCTCACATCCGTCGTCGAGTTTTCCAAGCGGCCAAGCGGCGAGATTTACAATCGTCGTTTTGCCTGCAGTAAACGAGGTATTTTCGGGAGCAAACGATCGCAGTTAGACCCCGCTGGAACGCCGCCGCCGGGGAGCATTTAAGGGAGCACAACGAGGGAATTTTCAGGTCGATCCGATCTGGACACATCGCGCGCGTTCCGTCGAGAGACATCGATAACGGCGCGTCATAATATTCGCATCGATAAGTAAAACTCGGAAATTCCAGTTTCCTCCGATGGATAATCCGATTGCATCCGATCGAATCATTCCAACGATTCAACGTCGAGCCGCTAATTTGCGGACACGTAAATACGGAGGCCGAAGTAACGCGCGATACTCGTCTACCGATCAAACGTCAATATTTCAAAAGTTAATTAACGTAAATTAACGTGCGCAACATATCCGGACGTGTTGCACGACGGAACGGACAAAACTGTTTCACGTAATAAAACGGAAGGCCGCACATAAAAATAGACATAAAAATAAACATAAAAATAAATTAACCGTTCCCCATCAAAGCACGCCGCTTGCGACGGCGCTCATTCGCTCGCTTCATCTTCAAGATTCCAGTTCAGGTGGACAATGGGTCGTTATCGACGACGGGAGAAATTTTCCACGCTCTCGGTCGATCGCGTCTCACGTCCGCCGTCTTTACAACGCTGATACTACATTCGCAACGACGTGACGGCGAACGACGTTCTATTTTCAGGGATGCGGGGTGCGCAAACTTTCCCGACAAGGCGAGCGCGCGCCATCGAAAGAACGGAAACGGAGGGAGGTTCGGCAAAGGAAAAAAAAAAAAAAAAAAGAAAGAAAAAAGAAAGAAAAAGAAGAAGAGGAAAGAGTCCAAAAAGCGACTAAATAAAAATCATAAGGGGGACGTCGCCAGAAGACCGGAGGGAAGGGGAGGAACACGGCCATACGCAGTCCCCGTCGACGTCGTCGTCGTCGTCGTCGTCGTCGTCGTCGTCGTCGTCGCCGTTGCTTGCCCGTGAAAGCGAGAGCGGCTTACGGCGATGCGGGGTGTATAACAGGATTTAAGCCACTGTAAAACCGGTCCTCCCACCGGAGCGAGCCGCGAGACCGGCGATGGCCATCGCGAAAAATATCCGTCTCGTTCCCGGGCCGTCTCGGCCGCAGCCGCCGCCAAAGTCCATCGCGAAAAAAAGTCCCTTCCTCCGACGAAAACGCTCAAGTATTTCTCCGCGCTCGCTATCGTCTTGGAGAACGGGGGGCCTCGGCTGCCAGCCATTAATCGCCCCTGTGCGGGTTGCTTTCTTTTCTCGTCGTTTAACGCCGACGAGAAAGGCGGAGGTTCGGCTGAAGCGATCAAACGACGATCATGGCGAAAAGATCGCCGGTTAATCGTTCTCTCCGACCATGTTCTTCTTGCCAGGCTCAGGCAAACGCGCGACAGCGTTGGTCGTTCCTTCTTGCGATACGTAACGTGTAAATACATGGGACGCGCGATGCGTCCACGCGAGCGAGTTTCAGGATATCGGAAAAGATTCCTCGAAAATTTCGAACAAAATTTCGCGCGTCCCCTCTGCCGATAACATCTCCCAAGTTTCCTAAACTCGTTAGACGTTCGCTGCTAATCTTCGCGTCCATGTGTATCCGAGTGCGGCGATTATTAGCAGAAGCAGCGCACGCACAACAAGCAGCAAATCGCCAATATCCGCGCTCGCAGGCGTGCTAATAAAGCTGTTTGTCTCATTAATCCTCCCACGACAGAAGACTCTTTCGACACTGTTTGTTACGTATCGCCGCACGGTGAGTCACGTTAATCACGGGATCGCACTTTGCACGGTCGACTTTGCGGGCGTGACGTCAGCCAATTATGCGGAACGGAACCGAATAACAGTGGTCGAGATAAAATCGAGTTGGAGGCTGCGATCTCGCCTCGCGAGATCCGCGAAAAAACAGCGCGCCTTCCATTCTTACGCATCGACGAGGAATGGCTGCATGGACATTGAATCGATAAAGCGTAATACGCCATCATCCCCTTTGTTCATTCGTACGCATCCATGAGCTTTCTCCTGAACGTGCAGGCACGTGGGAGCAGCCTCCTAAGACACGGGGGTTTCTTATGCCGAAGAAGCCGGCTTCGCGCCGAGCTCTCCTCCGGCCAGGCTCGAAAGTTGATCGGCCTTATCCGCTTTGATCCTGACGCATAGCCGTGGCGCGTCGGCGGGAAAATCGATTCCAATGTCGTTGTTGGAAATAGACCAGGCCAAGAGACGACCAATTCGTGGGCAGCGTACAAGGGGGCAGCACGATATTGCATGGTAACTGCACGGCGGCACTCGGCCGCCGCTTAACGCTTCGAAGGTCACGAGTCGACGACTTCGAGAGAGCCCCGAGACCGGTTTCCGCGCGGGTCCGCGACGTCTGCGGCAATACAGGGTGTTCGTGGAAGCACAGGGCACTTTCGGCGATCTCGCGCGCTCGCCGCGGCGAATATTCTCGCCGATGCGCGATCCCGTTTTCAGGATGCGCGCGGATTAGCCAGATCGGAATGTTCCTTTTCTCTCTCTCTCTCTCTCTCTCTCTCTCTCTCTCTCTCTCTCTCTCTCTCTCTCTCTTGAATGCACGCGCGTTCCAGTTGTAACCGCTAATCCGTGAAACGACCGGGATGAGCCGCTAGTTGCATCGCTACTTCCATTATATCGCGCTCGAACGTCATCGAGTGCCGCGATTCGACGCCGAGTCTTCGCGCAAGAGTTCGCCACTGTCTCGACGATGGTCGAGACAAGAATCGCAGTCCAATTCCGAGTTTGCCGCAACTGTCTCTCCGATGCCTCGAGATGGCTCGATTCAGACTACTCTGGTTTCATCAACAGTCTGCCAAGTTTCCGGCGCGTTACGGCGCCGCTGATTAAAAGTTTCCGCAAAACGCGCGGTAAGCTGCCGTTTGGCTCGCTCGATTTACACGCGCATCGTCGCATCGACGCGACGACGAGTCTTTACGAATTATACAATCCCGTGCTCGAAGCCGATTCCCGTCTCTCGTGGCCCACATAGGAAATAAAAATTTATCGCTTGCACGCTTGCGTAATCCATTACCATAGTCGAAGGACCCGCTTGCCGGCAAGCGCGTATCGCTCCGGCGCTCTCGGGGACTTTCACTATTTCGAACTACGGTATCCGAACACAATGCGGGCCATCGCGGCGGCTGAATGCACGATCGTGGATCTCGCGAGACACCAACAAAGCGATCGCTGTACTCTCGATACATCTCTCTCGATACATCTTTCTTCTCCGAAAGACGTAACACCGGCTGATGATACTCGGCTTCGCGCACTTCTTCTTCCCTCCTCAACCCCCCGCCCCCTCGTTTCATAACAAGTTTGTAAAAACACGCGACGCGCACGTACAGTCATTAGCGGTACTCGATATTTTCCTTCGCGGCTTTCGCGAATTTTCCCAACGCAGTAAGCGATCATAT
Source organism: Eciton burchellii (assembly GCA_020341155.1). Lineage (NCBI taxonomy): Eukaryota > Metazoa > Arthropoda > Insecta > Hymenoptera > Formicidae > Eciton > Eciton burchellii. The sequence continues at coordinate 2,574,882 of JAHMML010000002.1, forward strand.
ATCCGAAAGGAGTACGAGACTATTCTCTCTGCCTCTCTCTCTCTCTCTCTCTCTCTCTCTCTCTCTCTCTCTCTCTCTCTCTCTCTCTCTCTTTCGTACTGTTGGTTCTCGATAACTCGAATATTCGGAACAACAACTAGCCCGAGCGGTTTCGACTATTGTCGCGAGCTGAAGACCTTGAACGGTTGCGTTCTCGCGGCGCGTCCTTGGCGAGCACGGCGATTGCGGGCGAATTCGTTCTCAGCAGGAACAAATACGCCAACAATTCGCGAACGGCCGGCCGCAATTTAGCGGATTACGCATCGCGGCACCGAGGGAGATAATAATTGGAGACGTAACTCCGCCTGTCCGTGACAATGTCCGGGACAATAGACGAGCCGGCAAAGGAGGAAATCCTCCAACAAATAGTTGCGACCGACCTGGCCCGGCTGCATTATTGTCGGATGGATCGCGTTATCGTCCGTTCGGTCCGGTAATTGCCGCTCCAATTACCGCAATTATCGCCCGACGAATCGATCGAGCAGCGTACCACCGATCGCCCACGAACGCCTCTCCATCTTGCCTTTCGCGGCTCGGCGAGCGGCGCGAACCAACGGCACACCCGGTAGATGCACGCGCGACCCCTGGGCCCGATGTTCTTGGGCCCGAAGCACGTGTGCGCCCGGCGCGGATAAAGAGTCGTTAAGAGGCCGAGAACAGACGCGCGCGCGGACTCGTTATCAAGAGTTATTATAATTAGACAATTCGGTCCGGCCGCAAATTCCTTGGCGCGCGAAGCGCGGATTGCAACGGACGCCGGAGAACACCTGGCAAGAATCCTGGCATCTCTCTCTCTCTCTCTCTCTCGAGAGAGAGAGAGAGAGAGAGAGAGAGAGTGCAAGCCTTTCGACCGCCGCCACACGATGCCGGCAGGAAAAGATTCAGGGAGAAGCCAGAAGGGAACGACGCGCGCTGTCGGTTCGTTGGTGCGGAAGAAGGAAAGTTCAATTCTCGAAAGGGAAAGAAAGAACGAGCTCTCGCCGTTATACGAACACGCGTACATTTTAATTCGCACAAGAGCAGCTTCTCTCAAATCCGTAGCAATTTGTATTCTCGCTATCGACTCTCGTCGTCTCGACCACGTATGCGGTGTACGGGTGTATGCACCGCACCTATACACCGCTACACACCGACATCATTACAATAAAAACATTGTTCCGCAGCCGCGTTCTGCGCTCGTCTCGCCTCCTCCCCGCGCAAGGAAGATAAGAGCGCGTTTCCAGAAGGAAGAACGCGGAGGACCCTCTCCAGGCGACGTAACCTCCTAATAGATCTTCTCTGGGCGACATAACTTGCCAATAGATCTTTCTCCGGGCGACATAAACCTTCTAAATCCCCCGCGGACGAAGCGTTTCGTTCGCACGTTATATCATCGAGCTAGCAGTCGCTCGCTCGCTCGCTCGCGCGCGCATGCGCGCCGGCGATACGCAGAGGACGGCGCTTACAAAACGCACACCGGATACACGTAAAAGTCGCGCGGAGCTGTAAAACGACATACAGATATCTCTCTTTTTTTTTTCTTTTCTTTTTTTTTTCTTACGGGAGGAATTACGGGGACACGCACCGCGGGACTCGCCGCGGGCGGGGCGGCATCGTCGCCGCGACAGCAGTTTGGAGAGTTTTACGATCGCGCGTACTCGGTTTACGGCAAGACGGAATATAATTTGAGGTATACAGCGAGATAAATTTCCCGTCCGTCTAAGTACGTGTCCGGAATAACGAAAGCGCCTGTTCTCGCTGCAAAGCAGGGGGGGGGGGCAGGCGAGGGGAAGCCGGGCTTCCCCGTTTCGGAGCCGAGCCGATTCCGAATATTCACTCGGCATTAACGTAAAGACGCGCGACGATAAATCGGCGATGCGCGGAGCGGCCCGCGTATTATTCGCGCTGGGAATAATATGCGACGATAAATGAGCAGCGAAAGATACAGCAGCGACAAAGATAACGCGATATTTGTGTGAACTGTAGCACATTAGATAACGGCCGTTATCGCCGCGCGAGTTTACAGTTGAGCCGGCGCGTATGATTCTTTTCATCCTGGCTTCATCATCACATCAGCGGCGGCGGCGACTTGGTCGCGCGTTCTAATCGCGACGATTTCACAATTCCGAGTAATCGCGCGTCGCGAGAGAGCCGCGCGTCCTCATTCGGAGGGAGCTCGGAGGGACCCCCTCTCATCGCGATTTATCGCAATGTATATAATTATTATCGACAGGCGGAGAATTCGCGGCGATTTACGGGGCCGACGCGGGCGCTGTTAGTTTTCGTTAACGTTATTACGCGCCATTAAAAATGGCGAGGCGCGGATCGCGCGCGGGAACAGGCGAAGGACAGACAATGGGGATGTTTCGCGCGATCCTCCCTCTCTCGGCGACATAAAGCTTCTAAATCCCCTACGGACGAAACGTTTCGTTCGTCCGTTGGTTCGTTCGTGCGCGCTATATCGCCGGCTCGACCCTCCCCCCCCCCTCCGCCCCCCTCCCCCGACTAGTGCAGTGCAGTGCAGTGCAGTGCAGTCGGAGACTGCAGCTGTGACTCACCCCCGGCACTGCGGAGCGCCGACGAGAGTCGGTGGCGCCCGTTGCAACGAATGGCGCCGCGGCGGCGGCGCCGATGAAATTTTCAACGAATTTTTCGCGAATGCCGCGAGCGCAAGGGTAACGGCTGCGCCCCGCGATGCCCCGCGATGCCCCGCGATGCCCCGCGATGGTCTCCCGTGTCTCTTATGCTAAACACGGTTACGAGAATATATTGAATGGCCTCCCCGCGTCTGAGTTGCGACGCGGCGCGATTCTTCCGGCGCATTCGAGAAAAAGATTCCGCGACGGCTGTCTCTCTTCCTTTCTTCCTTGATTTTTCTGGCCCCACGCGCGGCGTCCCGCAAACCCCGCAAGAGAGTCTCTATCGTATCGCGGGAATGCCGCAGAGTGCTACTACGAGTGTTTTCTATCGCGTAATTTATCGGGCCGTAAATAACCAGATATAACTCAAGAGCGCGGGATCCCGCGGACCGGGCAGGAGAATGAGAGGAGCCCGAACCCATTAGTTGTTTAAAAATCGATATAGTAAGAACGGTTCACTCGGCAGCACGCACTCGCCCGATGAAAAGCTCCATAATTCCTCCAGGCCCCAAGGCGCAATCGTTCGTTATTCGTTATTCGAGAGATTCAACGTTTCGCAAACTAGCGTTTGTCCGTGCGCGATTAAAGAGAAACACTACGCCTTCCTGTGCGAGCAACTGCGCGCGCGTCGATAACTCGACGAGAGCTCGACTTACGTGGCAAGAGTCAAGCCCTTTTCCAAGGAGCAAGAGAATACGTATGCAAGGAAGAAGCAAAGACAAAAAAAACGGTAGAATATGCGTTGAAACAAACGCGGAATCTGTCGAGCGGCACGCCAACAGTCAAGGGTTAAAAATCACCGGAGAGATTTCCGGAGAGTTTACTCGCTCTCTCTCTCTCTCTCTCTCTCTCAACTCTGTGAGACAAGCTACAGCTTCCAGGATACGGAAGTTTCGTGATCTCCACCTCTCGCGCGACCTCCAAAATCCTCCTGCCGCTCTCGAGCCCGATCCGCACTCGTGTTTTCTCATCCTCCGTCTTTTTCACGCGCCTTTCCCGCTCTTTTGTTTCCGTCTCTTTCGCGCGATTAGCAGCTTGAGGAGCGCCGAGGCGCTATTCGCGCCGTGCGAATGGATCGAGTTTGCTGCACGATCGAGCAAAACTCCTCACGTCGGAGGAGCGAAAGCGACGAAGAATTCATGAGCGCGGATATCTCGCGGACAATCAGCTGGCGCGACAATCGGCATTTAATCGGAAGAATTAGACGAGTCTCGCATATTGGAGCAAATTTGAGGATTCGCGTTGAGAGCAAGTCTCGCCGGCCAAGTCAAAATCGAGTCCCTGCCAAGTCTGGTATTTCATAAGAAAACTTGTCCAGAACGGTCATTCGGTCATTCGATGCTGAGAATAAAGCACAACTTCGCTATCCCGGCTGCGTTATCCCGTATAAATAAAAAGTAAATAAAACACTCCACCGCCTCCAGCCTTCCGTAACAACAAGATAATTAGAAATTCCTTCAGCTTCTCCTCCGTTCTCTCCCCATGCGCCGCGATCAACGTATCCAAACGAGCGCGGATCAAGTTTACTACGCGCCCTACGTCGCAGGGCTGATGCAATATTCACGCCGGCAGCTGTAACTGCAACTGGAAGTCGCGAGAGCTAGCGAGGGCGTCTGGGCGGCTTCCTGAAATTTTCAGCGACGTGGAAAAACGCCCCCCGGTGCGGGGCTAACTTTCGCACGATCGGCCGGGCGGGAAATAATTTCGCGGCTACGTGAGGTCACGGCGGCCTCGTGAAATATTCGGGAGCGTCTCACATTCGGAAGCGGAAGCGAACGGGGCGGTAAATGCCGGGAAATGTCCGGGCAAATTCACGGCGAGTATATCGCGTCGAATGCGCGACACGAGGCGCGAACAACGCGAGCCTGCTAATTCGATTCGCGTCGGCGAATGAACCCACGTGGACCTCGGAGACTCGGAACTCGTATCGAACTCGCAAAGTGCGACAAGGACGGCTCGAGCGATCGCTGTGTTTATGTCGACCGCGCTCGCGACTCGATCCATGCGATCCAACGCGACTCGATTCCAGGAGCAAAGAACCCGCTGCTGCCTCGGCAAGCGCGCTTGGAGCACAAAGGAGGATTCGCTCCGAGGCAAAGCTTTCGGCAAGTTTTCCTCGTCTCGTTCGGCTGCGTCTCGCGGAAATTTCATTCCGCCGGGAACTCCGCCGCGAAACGGCGCGCGAAGCGAAGAACAATACCGAGTGCCGTGCAAAAAGCGCGCCGAAGAACCGGACCTGCCGGACCTGAAGAGATAAAGAAGAGATCCGTCTGTGTCCTGGACGATCGTTGGCGTATTTTCTTTGCTACCTTTCCGCGAGCTCGCGCCGATATTCACCGAGTATCTCGCCATTATCCGACGATGCTCTGCGACTTTCCGCGAACTCACGCGGAGGAGAGCGAAGAGCAATGACGGATTCGAAGATTGCGCGCGGGTTAATTTCCTTTATCTCAACGCGAGTTCCATTTCCAACTTGACGAGCCGAGCTGTTTAACGCTCGAGTGTTAACGAGGCGCGGCAAACAACACGATTTCTCGAATCACGATCGGTAAAAGTGGACCACCTTTACGGAACGTTCGTTCGTCGACTCGATAACGGATGCGGCGACACTGAAAAAATATCATACCGCGCAATCGGAGATAGATCGCTTATAAATATACGATAAATCTCACACTAGTGGGACACTAGAGAAATACACAGTCACAGTCGTGGATGCACTTGATCGTCGCGGTACGCGAGACATCGACGTTAAATAGCCATTTAACGACGCAAAAACCCGACACGCTGCCTATATTTGTTTTTCATTTCCAGATCGGGCAGCAGCCCGACTGTCGGCGCTCCGGAGCGATCTTGCAGCGGCCAACATCCCATCAATATTCATTAGACGAGAGAACGTCGATGGCCAGATTTATCACGGGCGATCTGAATGACCGAGTTATCGCGCCTGGCCTGGCGACGCGGTTTCGAGGTTGCGCGTTTTATCCATCCCCTTAAACGCCAAGCATATTTGCACGCTTATCTGGCCTAATAATTTCCTGTCGCTTACGGGTTACTGACTCGAGACAATATCGAGACGAAAGTTGGGCGCAGTTACGCGGCAGAATTGCGCGAGACGACGAGGAGGAGGACGAGGGCAACGGAGGAGGCAGCAGCGGCGACGACGACGATGACGACGACGATGAGGCCGATGAGAATCTGCAACATCGTGGCAGCGACTCTCTCCGAAACATCCGAGGATAGTCGCGTCGCTGTCGCGCAACAAACTTTTGGATATCCGACATTATCTCAAGCGAACCGGCACGAGATCCTTTCACTGTGCGACCAATCGACGCCGCACTAATACAAGCGCGAGATTGTACGTCACGTTACCGGCAACTTGCCTGGCTAGGGGATGCGCGATAGATATCGTAACAGCTCGCTCGTATCAAATCGACTGTACGCCCGATACGACGATACGGCGTTCCGTTCAGAATCGAACGGAAAATCGGTAAACGCGACTTTCCTCGCGCCATTGTGCGTTCCGGAGCTCTCGCTCGCGCAACTCGAGGAGCAACTTTGACCCGCTCGCGACAGCGTCAGCCGAATAACGAACCAAGTTGGACGACGATCGTCCTCCTAATTCTCCAATCTCCAATTATCGAAATGATTCGCAGTCGCGATTTCGCTTTCGCGATTTTACCCAACTCGTTTGCGATCTTTCAAGAAAAGCAAGATGGAATTTGCGTCGAGTTGTACGTATATTTGTCTAAACTCGTTCCATCGAGTTCCATTCTATTCTAGAAACCAATCGCCATGATCGCATTAGAAAGGATCAACGCGCCACGGCGAGCCAGACAGTCGCTCGTTAGAAAGCACAGCATTCTTATTTCGTTTCCTACTAAAAACTAAAAACATGTAGCTACTACTGCTGCGCGCAGCTATTGCTAATAAGGATTCAATCCCATATTTCATCTTTAAAGCAAACTTTCTAAATTACGGGCTCGTTCCGTGTCGCTCGATTGTTGCTACCGAGTTGCATCCGAGTTGAAATCGCCGTCCGCCGCGGGGAGACCGCGAAGGCGGCTTTCACCTTTCGTTTTCCAGCAAAACGCCGCAATCTCGCGTGTTGTCGAGGCATCTCGCTTCCCTTCGTCGCGCGATCCGCGCGGGAACTCCCCCGCGGCACACGACGAGGAAAAAAAGCCGGCAAACAAAAAGGTGTACACCGCGGACATCCTAGCTGTAACGAGTAACGCGAGGAATCCGCCAAGAATATTTCCGCCCCGCGGAACAAAGCGATCCCGTGCATCGCGGACACGGCGCAGCATGTCCGCAAACGGTCGATAAAATAAAAAACAAAGAAAGATAGGATGCTCGCGCTGTGACGTCGCGGCAATGCAAAGGAGAGAAAGACAGACAGAGGGAGAAAGGGAGCGGAGCGGAAGGGGGGGGTATTCCCGCGACCGTCGGTTCCGCGCACCGCGTAATCGAAACGGAAAAAGAGAGAAAGGGGGAGAGAGAGAGAGAGAGAGAGAGAGAGAGAGAGAGAGAGAGAGAGAGAGATTGCATCGTGAACCGCGCGCCGACCTCTAACGTTTGCTTTGTAGTCGCGCGCTCGCGCGCGATAACCCGGGCATTCGCCGACGACGGATTTCCGCGGGGTAATCTATCCGTCGCCCCCCCCAACCCATCCCCATCCCGCCGGCCCCGCTCTTCAATGAGATCCGAACGGATACCGGTCGCGTAAATGGGTCATACGTGTGCCCCACCCCCCCCCCATCGGTGGCGGCAGAGAGGGAGGGAGGGAGGGAGATGCCGTTGCGCGTGGAGAACCGCGATCGGGCGAATCCGGACGGATTCGCGGACGAGATTAAGTAGCACGTGGAGGATTATTGGAGAGAAGACTTTGAGATTAAGTTCATTCGGGATGAATGGCGAATATCTCTAATTGGCAGCCGCGGATCTTAACGATTCTTAGCGATCCCGTTACACCGACTTGACGATTTGTCTGAAAAGATTCGAGACGCGCGCTTCGTAATCTCTCACGAGCGTGGCTCTGCGCCGATCCTCCATCGATATTCCGACCTCCCCCGTCGATGTCTCGTATCAATGTCGACATTGATATTCGAGTTGGTCGATGTAGAAGTACCGTGTGTCTATCGGGGCGGAACAAAAACTGGCATAACAAAAGAAAGGAGAACGTAACGTTTCGATCGTCGCCCTAGGAGAACACCGAAAATATCATCGGGACAGCGATCGCCCTTTTTCCATCGCGCGCGCGCGCGATCATTCGAGGATATGTATCTCGGGATTGATCTCATTCGACGTGACACAATTCGTAAGCGTGGACCATTCATGCGCACGCACACGTATCTCTGTACGTATGAATACGTGTGGGCATACATACACATACGCCGCCCGAGACTCGGAATATATGGTAGTCGCATAGACAGAGACCGTTCGTTTGCAGAGAGACGCCATTGTGAGGAGAGTCCCCCGGCTTTATGGGGCGGGAACGTCGACGAAATTCGGCGGACGCGACAACAGTCCCGGAGGGCTCGTTTAATTTTTAATCAAGTCCGCGAAGGGCCCGGGAACACCGGCCGAAAACTTACTCCGGCCCATGCTTTGGCATTAAAGCATCGGCATCGTTTCGCGGGTAAAACTCAAAGAAATTATGTGTCGCGCAAACGCTTCAAATTCCAGCCCTTTCTACACCGAGCATCCCTTCTTCCTGTTTACTAATTTTTACGATCGACCAAGAACCTCAAATATCCGGGATCAAAATTATACTTGCCTTCCATCGATTTAACGTGGACATATTTAGCGTTCCTATTTCGACCGCACTGTCGCGATACGTCTCTCCGCTATTGAACTTGGTGAAATCAACTTTAACCGGCGAACGAGAAACAACTCGGTTGATATATTCTCTCGATGAGGGAACGCCAATTAATTTCGTAATGACGTCAAAGCCGAAGGGAGCTTGCCTACCTGTGACGTATTTCCACAGCGCGTTTGCAGGGATGGGAGTAAATATTTTTTTGTCCTCGCTCGGAATCGTCCCCTGTAAGGTATTGAAATGTCGGAAAGTAGGTCCCCCTCCGTGCGGAGATAAAAGTTTTTCACGAAACGGAGCATGCTGCTCCGGCTAACATGGCTTTGGCCATCGCGTCCGATAACGGAAACGAAATTCAAAGGATCCCGAGATCGCCCCGGCGGTGCAAAGATACTCCGCGATATCGAATCGTACCGTATCGCGCGTCTGCAAGCCTCCACTCCTCAAGGGAGAAACAGAAAGAAGAAGAAGAAGGGGAGGGGGGGTAAAAAAGAAAAGAAGGAGAGGGAGGACACACCGGAGTGAAAAGGAGAGACGGAGACGTTTAAAGTATTTCCGGGGATCACGAGGAAAAGCTATTATCGAAAAAGGATTTCACCTCGCCCCTCTGTTCTCGCCGGCAAGAAGTGGCGGAGTCGCGAGCCGAGTTTCGAGTTTCCATTTATCCGTCCTCATCGGTCATTCATACTTCCTGAATTCCGCTTCCGCGATGCGAGAACGCGCGCACGCGCGCGCGCGACGCTCCTGCTTGAGGAGGAGATTCGGAAGAAGATCACCGAGCCGAAAAATTACGAGTTTATGCATCGTTCGCGTCGACGTTTACGACGAGCGGAATAATGCACGGGCAGCTACGTCTCTCTTGCTCTTTTGCCTCTCTCTTTCTCTCTCAGCGACAACGAGCTCGTCCCTGTATACGTATTTACGGCATAAAAATTGTCACGGCCGCTCGCAAACTTTCCTTTTAAAATAAACGCGAACGACGACGAAGCGGAACGCGAACTCGTTTATTAAAGTAAAGAGAAATACAGAACGCCGCCATGCACCGCTGTCGTCGTCGTCATTGTCGTCGTCGTCGTCGTCGTCGTCGTCGTCGTCGTCGTCGTCATCGTCGCCAAGCACACCGTATATTCGGAAAGACGATGGTAGCAAGGGCGCTCGCGCGTTGCTCTAATCGTTCAAATTAAGAATTATAGTACGCCGCACCACCATCCTTTCCTATTCTCCTTTGACCCTTCACCCTCCTGCCGGAGGAAGGGTCCCCCCACTCGAGTGCGCTCCTCTCTGTGAAGGTAATAAAATATCTCCCTCCCCCCCCCGCCCCGCCGCTCTGACCGTTCTCCGCCGCGAGTTCCACGGCGCCCGCGCGAGGAGGAAACGGCACAAAGAGAGAGAGAGAGAGAGAGAGAGAGAGAGAGAGAGAGAGAGAGAGAGAGAGAGAGAGAGAGAGAGAGAAAGAGGAGGAGGGAAGCGGTTAGTTACGTCGATGGTGAAAGTGAGAACTCCGGAAATTAAGACCGCGAGCCAATACGCCGAAATTGTCACGCATCCCCGATCTGTTTTTCGAGTTAATAAAATCCATCCGTTTTCCATCGCGGGGCGGAGAACCCCGGGTGGACGCGTTTAGCGATGATTCGCAATCACTGTCGGTCACGAAAGGCTGACTCGAGGTGAATTTCTGCTCGATGACGCTTGAATCACGGATTCAGTTTTTAATTGTGCGATCATACGACGGATGAATGTTCACGAAAGCATGAAATGATCCTGCGAATGTTGCTGCATCGTTAGAAATATTCTCTACCGTTCCGCGAGAAGATGAGAGAAATGAGAGAGCGTTAAAAGGAAAATGTACAGGTACAATCACAGGTACTGTCTTATAAAAGGCATGGCTTATTATACGGAAAGAACGTTAATATCGTGACGATATCACTCGGAAGCTCTCACTGCTGATCCCTTCTGCTGAATAAGGAGCAGACAACTGCTGCTGAACACATGTCGTTTCACCATCAAGACGCTCGATAGAATGCAGAAAACAAGAAAATAGCAAAGAGCCGCGAAACGACAATCGAGCGAAGCTGTTGCGGCCTGTTGCGTAATTCGGCATAAATATTGTTCAGATCGAGGGAAACGAAGAGGCAGAGACACGGCTTCGTTTGCGTGCGTTCGCCTATCGATCGCTCAACGGTCTATACATAGAAATATCGACCACCGCTGCCCTCTTGGAAGTTAATCGGATTTAACATGGTGCCGCGTATGGACGCGATCCATGACCTAATAAAATGTGCTAATCCGGCCGGAGCACATGATGGAACCTTCGCGGAAGGGAACAGGGCGTGAGTATCGATCGTCGAACGCCGCGCTTAATAGCGATACAGTTTTACGCTTCTTAAAGCGATGGAACGCGCCACCGCCACCCCCCCCCCTCTTCCTCCTCCTCGAGTCACGTCTAACTCAATTTACGATTTACTGAAGAATTCCGTATAAACTAGCGATCCGCGGCGGATGTTCCGCATGCCAGACACGGTGACAAAGCCGGCAAATCTCTTTTAAACGCCTTCTTACACGCCGATGGGATATCGCGCGATTGCTATTCGCCCTCCATGATAAGACGCGAGATTTAAACGACTACTTGCCCTCCTTCGCCCTCCTTCTTCGTTGATGCAAATGAAGAAAGAATCGCGAGACAGTACAATGATACTGTGAGCTACGTGTAATCAGGAAGATGAAAAACAACGTTTAACTTGAAGGAACGCTTATGCAGAGGCAAGTGATTTGAGAGCTCGGCCGTTATTGAAACATCGTAAAATCGATCCTGCAGTCGAAATGATAGATGCATCGTCTATCAAAAGCGAATGCGATTATCGCTTTCGCTTGAGCTATGATTCGCTATCATGATCCGTAATAGATATTTGCAGATAGATATTTCCTGTTTTCTCCGAAAGGACATTACAATGTATGTACTATCAACAATGAAGATATCGATACGACTCGAGCATGCCGGGACGACCGATGGAGAAACCCTCTCGCGAGCAGACTCGCTTAAAGAAAACGGGTTCCCCGATTTTTCCTAAGGCGCCTTAATTTTCGCGAACATTCTCTCCTGGTGTACACGTGATTCCGCAGCAACAAGCCACGCGATAAGATTGCCTTTCCTTGCATTCCTGTGCCGGAACTTTTACGCGCGTGAGAAAGACGTACGAGTCAAGTCGGTAATCTCCATAGAAAGAAATTACGTTCCCTCTTTTCGCACGCGTTTCAACAACTTGTTTTTGTTGAATAATCGCTAAAAGAGTCGAGTGCCTTCCGTGATTAAATAAAGAACTGTACAAAGATGAGGAAAATATACGCGGAAGATCGGGAGCCTATTTTCCTTCCTCGGATCAACTTTTGGACGGATTGCATTTGACGGGACGGGACTTTGCGGCGAATAAATTATAACGGCAATGAGCTTATTTCATAAAACAATAACACCGGCCTTATCAAAACACCATGTAAATTGTCCGAAAATGTTGCGCGCCCGAAAGGATGCGACAAGCACGAGAGCGTTAAGCGGCCGGAGCAAGCAACTATATAATATGAACCATGCTGCCTCGGGGTTCCCAACGTTGCACAACGCAGAGAGAGGCAGAGAGAGAAAGAGAGAGAGAGAGAGAGAGACAGGTGGTCTCCCATTTTAACCCTGTTGTAGCCATAAACCCAGCAGACCTGGCCAGGTTGTTCGTCTTGTGTACATCCGAGCGCAAATGCGCTATATCGCGGAACAAACCGCCGTATTGCATCCCGCTGTCACTTGTTAGACGCGGCCAACGAGTACAAATCTGGCTCGTGATAAAGATTAATTAATTCTTAAGCATAGCAGGCCGGTTTCGTACAGCGTTCGAGCGATCGATTCTTCCTTCTCGTGATACTTTACATGGCGCGATCTGCGATAAAGTCTAAGGCCGATAAGAATTTCATTTCGTATTCTCTGACCCGAATGTTCAGCCTCGTGATCAAAAGGGGAAGCAACTTTATTTGACCCACCGGCGAGACAGGTGGGACTCTGGTCTAAAGTAAGCTTTAGACGCAGCACAAAGAATCCCTTTACCCATTTATCTCCGGGCCAGCGTAGGACGACGATGCATTTCCGATATCAAATAAGCGTATAAGTGGACCTCGGTCTTAATCGCGATAAAAATATGCGCGAGACCGAGAGCAAACAAAATAGCGCCTCGATATCCAATATTTAACGAAGGATATTAGCTTATTATCGTAATATCGATTTTATGGGACATTCCCTACGATATCCGAAAAGGAGAAGAAGCCGCTGGCAGAACGATCGCTGGCGGCGGCGACAGCGGCGGCGGGCGTTGTTGTGTCGCGGCATAGCCGGCATTAATAGCAACGGTAATAGCGAGCTAGCCCGCATCTATCTTCGCCCGGCCTGGAGAAACTCTAGCCGCTCTAAATACGACCAGCCGGCATCTATTTTAATCCGATCGGGCGGTTTACGCGCGTCCGAAAAGTTTCCCGTGGAGACCGCGCGTGGGTGGCCGCGGACGGTCCGAAGCGGATTGCCGTGAGCTTTCGCCGGCTCGGATATCCGCGCGCTCGTATCTCTTCCGTGAAGACTCTTTTTTTATCGGCAAAATACGCTCACGGATGCTATCGATGCTCGACCCAGCTTAGGTTATCGCGTCGACATCGCGCTTCCTGCGATCCGACAGAGGCGTTTTATTCGGAAGCGCTTGAGGGATTCGGCGACTCGCGCCTCGCGCTTTGTGAAAATCAGTGGGCCAATAAGAGCGTAGAGCTCTCTATCTGGTGTTTGTCGATTTCCCTCTTGGTGGAAAATCGCTCGGCAAAGCGAGATCGTTCCTTATCGCGGAAAGGAGAATCGGGATCGAGTCGGGACGACGCATTCGGAATACATAATATATATTTGTTCCATTATCGCAGCTACGCAGCTGCATATTCTTCAAAGCCGCTTTAAGGAAGATCGGACCGAGAATATCCGGCGAGTTGGCTGGCTTGTTTAATGATTGCGAGTTAAGCCGCGCGGTATGCTATTATAACTTTGTATCCTCGTTAGACTTTCCAAGGGAACATCTCCGGGAATACGTACTTTCGAGCTACTAGTTGCCCGATTTATTAGTTGCTGGAAAATATCGCGTTACCGGCAATGCGCATACTTTCTGCAACATTTCTCGAACGCACTCCGCTGCGCGGGCAACGGAACTTTATTTCCACGGCAGTATTTCCGATTCCGCGATGGATCGGAAAGAAACGGCGCGATTACGCGCGCCATCAAATTTAAGCACAACCGCGTGAAGAGAGAAACATCAAAGAGAGATAAATCGTGAGATAAATCTTCATCGAGTCATCCATTAATCGATTACACCTAAAGCAGTCGGACATAATTTCGATACACGATTACGAGAGTAATCTACAGGCTCCCTCCGATAAAGGCCTTTCATCGAACGAGCTATTGATACGAGCATTTCATTCGATTATCGATGACGATCGTCATCGTCCGGGAAACCAACGCGGTCGAGTAAAACCTATCGAGTGCGTTTGCGTTTACAGTCTTGCATATCTCCACCGCGACTCGGCAAATGCTTTCAATGAAAAGTGCTTCAATCTAGTTTTCCCCTCGCTCGGCAGATATCATCGCCCCCGCAATCTACCCCGCGAATAGAACAAATGACTCTTAACGAATCCTCATCTGCGTATGAATCTAGGGTGCCTATAGGCACCTCCACGACCTGGCCTCCTCGAGTTCAACCGCGAATGCGAGCGAGTTGCGACTCGCCTCGGAGACCAACGACGAACGAGGAGCGCGAAGAGCGCGCGGCCACGATAAGCGGATGTTGCGCGTGACTTACGAGGCCGTAACGAGCGATCCGCCTCGTTTGATCCCTCTTCTTCCTAACGAACTCTCCGAATGCACCCGCGGCGTCTCGCAATAAGAGAGGCGAAGAGGTGGCAGCGACGTCATAGAGGCCACTCTCTACATCTCGACAACTGGCCGCTTGCCAGTTCGGGACAGTTGCGTGGTGTTGCGGCCTGACCGATAGTAAACAGCCAATAGGAAACTTCTACCGGTCCACCAGCCGTATGTGCCGGCTGGCTCTGAAAAGCTGCTCTCGGTGGTGTGTAACCATTGTGCCGTGATTGAAGAGGCTAATTTAGATGGACGCGCCGGGAACGGAGGTACCAACCAGGCCCTCCTCTTCCTCCCTCTCCCCCCTCTCCCTCTCTCTCTCTCTCCCCCTCTCTCTCCCACCCTCTCGCCGCCAGACAAATGACTGGCGACTGACCTCACCGCGTTAAGGAGATTGAACGTTAAATCACGACGACGGTGAATTTTTATAGCGCGCCTCCTGCTCGCGAGCCGATTTAAAAACGCGCGATTCGAATTCTTCGGGGCGATTCTCGCGCGCGCGAGTCCTGCGGATCTGCATGGTTCGGCTCGCGTTGTTGGAGTCCGGCATAAGTTTGCGATGAGAACACACGCTCAGCGTCGATCAACCTGCCGCACGAAATCGAAAGACGCGATCTTCCAAGTGGACTAGGCAGCGTTCAACAGGAGGATGAAGAAATCGTGCCTTGCAATAAGCGCGGCGGGAACATCTGGGATATCTCGTAGACTGGAAATCTGGAGATGCAGGGAGAACGTGCAGGCATGTGCAGGATCCGCGATTCGTCCGAATTCGACGCGATAATGTTGGCCGGAGTGGTAATTAGCAGCTCGTACTTTGACGCGCGTGATAATTGCGTGATTACGGCGAAAATACCGTCTTGATGCCGTTACAACAGCACCAATCCATTCAACACGGACTAGCTAATAACCTCGTAGGAGAATTGATCTTGCTACGGTGTTATCCGCTGCTATTCCTAATGACCCACCATTGTAACCCATACTAGCTGCCGGTATAATAGAGGTAGACAGTAATGCTATTGATTGTATGTGCGGGTGCGTCTAACTGAAACTAGCCGCACCCGGCATATTCACGCGCGCACACGCGCTACGGTGTCTTCTCCAGCAATTTTGCGAGAGGTATGCATAGCCCTAGCCGTCCCTTAGCACCCTAAAAGTGGATTTCTCACGACGAGAGAGAGAGAGAGAGAGAGAGAGAGAGAGACCGAATTCGGAGAACTGAGAAGAGCAATAGCGTTTCATCTGCTGTGAACCTGGCGCGACTCGTATCTCGCACCGCTGATTGTTTCACCCGAGAGATTCTCTCCTAAATTTCTTTGCCCTTTCTCTCCTCCCCTTTCTCTTTCTGCTCCGCCTTTCCTCCGCGCAATCTTGAATAAGCTCTAATTTCAATTGTCAAGAACACCGAAGGAGAATAGAACGAATGGAAACGTAGAGAGGATCCGAACGCCCAACACCTTCACTCTCCAACACCTCTAAACTCCCTACGGTCGAATTAAATGATTTGCGAAGTGTCAGAAAGCTTTTCCTTATCTCGGCGAACGCAACGCCGAGAGAGAAAAGGAGAAGAGAAAAGAAAGAAAAACACCAAACAGACGTCGCGCTTGCGAATTGCGCTGGCGCGCAATATTGTCTCATTTGCGCGAATTTCGGCTGGCCATTACACATTTCCCTCCATTTTCTCTCCTCTCCTCTCTCTCTCTCTCTCACTCTCTCTCTCTCTCTCTCTCTCTCTCTCTCTCTCTCTCTCTTTCTCTCCTGAGAGCTCTTGCGCTCTCAGGAATTTTTTATTAAACTGTATCCCCGTCTACGTCTCACAGTTATTGTAAACGATATAGAGGAAAAATTAAGGGCAGAGATTGCGGATGATAAAGAGATGCTCGCATAGATTTATCGGTTTCGCTTCGCGATGCTTTTCTCGGTCGATAAACTTTACGCGTTAAGAATACATGAATCGATGATTACGGCAATGCAAACGGAATCGGAACGCGAATCGGAGAAAACAGATTAGTAAAATTACTTTAAATTACATCTCGGAAAAAATACGAGTCCTCATTTCTTGATGAGCCGATCGATTAACAGATTATGATAAAAGAAGAGAATGAATAAATAAAAGGAATAAAGGAATAAAGAGAGGGAGTAAGAACGCGGTTTATGTCAATTCTCGTCCAAAATTTCATTCGCGTTCCATTTCATTCCACTTGGAACGGTCTATCGAATCGCATCTACCAAGACGAGCGAAAGTCAGTCCGATCGGCTCGCTATCGAGGAAAAAACGCTGAGATACCGACAATCCACAGCGCGAGAAGAATGGAGCTAAAGACGGTATCGAAATCATCCAGCAGGCAAAACCGCAACGAGGAAGAGCAAGAGAGAAGAGTGACAACAATATGGCTATAGTTTCAGGGAACAATGCACTCATTATGCCCGAACTAGGTGCGTATATGAGCTGCATACGAGCTCCATACCCGTGTAACGAATCGGACAATGGCGGACATTTTGTCGGCGTTCGCGGTCGTGTCTTTTTGTTCCTGGCAATAAAAAAGGAGTGTCGCTTGCCTGCCTCTGCCTCCTATGCGAAAACTCGCGGCTGTCGTTTCAATTACGAGCGTACGGACGCATTCGCGCCGATTTCTGCCGGAGCCCAAACGATCCAGTTTAATTAATTCGGATACTGTCGTCTGCAAGCTGAAGCGCTAAAGCGCGGCTTCATCCGCGCTGTAATTTCCGGCGCGAGCCGCGCGTTTATCTAAATACAATAATTTCAACAAGCGAATCATCACTTGTCATCAATTGCCAACTTTCAATTCTCGCGAGTACGCGAGTACGCCAAATTATATAGCACTCTCCAACTTTTGCGATACCGAAAATTTCCAAAGTGTCGAGAGTGGTGCCTGGCTGTCAAAAATCGATTCGCAATCGTCGCAATTTTCTCACCCCCGGTCCTCTCGTCCCGTCATTATTACATACATATATATAAAATACGACTGCAAATATTTTATATATATATATATATATATATATATATATATATATATATATAATAAAAATCAATTAGAGAGGAAACTGTCATATTCCAGTGTCAAGCACGAGCAATTCATGCTCGTTTAATTATTCAATCTGTATACAAGGCCGATGGTTACATATGTAAGCCGATAGTGGCAATGCTCACAATGCGTCAGTCGTGCAGAATATTAATGTAGAAACGAGGGAGAATTTCCGATGAAACCGGATTAACGAAAACGTAACTTATTCGATAAATACGCGAGCATAGTTGGGAACACGTGGCAACAATGCACGCAATGCGATCGCAATAGTTACAATGCATCACCCGACGGAATATAATAATGCCGACACGACTGGCTGAAACGCACCCCGGTTGAAATGGATTAACGATCAGTGGCAGCGTAATCACTAATTTCACGTGATCCGGCAAAGAGCGCCGTGTCGTCGTGCCGCGGATAACGGAATTGCCGCGGGCTTCCTTCGTCGAAAGAGAATATTCGTCGCACTCGTACGACGCTAAAAGTACATACAACCCGCTAAAGAGGCCACTCGAAATCCAGGGGAGGCGAGAGCCAGTGGAAACGAGTGGAGAACGCCGCGTTAACGTGGAAGTTGCGAGCAAGAGCCGCGAGCAAGATAATACGAGGACGCGCGAGCTTTAGTGCACTCGGCGCGACCGCGAGACGACAGCCAGAGAGACTCGAGAAGGAATGTTTGTGGCATTTTTCCCCTCGCGCAAGAAATCGGCCAAACAAAGTAGACATCGCGGATGAGAGATCGCGGCCGGATGGCCCTAATGGAAGAAGCCCTAATCGACGTGGCTCACGTCCGAGGAAGAATGTCGCGCGCAAATTGTCCAACTAGCTAGCTAGCTGGCTGTCCGTCTGTCTATCTGCCTACTGCCGCTGCTGTACGACACTGACAACGAAGCGAAACCACCCTCTTGTCCCGGAAAACAAAAGAGGCGCGCGGCTGTTGCTCGTTTCCCTTCTTTCCCGCTTTTCCTTCTCTCGTTTCGCACTTCTCGGACGATCTGCTATCGGACGATCTATCTTTCTCCTATTGCGTGTCCTCTCTTTCTCTCTCTCTCTTTCTCTCTTTTATTCTCACTTTCCCTCCCGCTTCTCCCGTCTCTCGTAATAAGCGAGAATCCATAGAGCTTGAAATAGTTTTTTTTTTTTCCCCCCCCAATAATAAATCGATCCCCTTGCTCATACATTTTCCTCTTCCTTCGAACAATCTTTCGTTTGTTCCTCCGCTTCGACGTCATCGTCATCTCGCCTTTGCATCGCGGTAGACAGTCCCTTCGTCTCCGGTGACCCGTGATATCGCAAAGTAAACGTTAGCCGACGAGCTCGTATACGCGATATAACTCCTCGAGGCCACGTTCTTTTCATCCTTCGATTCTTCGTGCCTTCATTTTGTCCTCTTTGACTTCCTCCCTTTTTAGCTTCTTCCGTTCCTCAATCGCGTCAAGTAGTGCTGGTCCTTTCGAGTTTCCTACGTAATTCGATGTCCTCATCCGTGACTTTTCTCTCTCCCTCTCGGATCTACCCGTCTTACACGTCTTTATGAATTCGACGAGCTTATATTGGCAGGGGGAGAAGAATTTAAGTCGACAAATCATCGCGCGAGAGGCGCACAATGATACTTAAACGGGAACTTCATTCTTTACATTTTTGCCGTGCTACTCGAGCGCTCGAAAGCAATATCTCGCCACTCGCATGAAGAGCGACTTGTTTAAACACATCTGTTAACTCCTCGTTCTTTCGCCATCTCTCCATTCGTCTTCTTTAACGTCAACGTTGCAACATGGACAAACGTTTTGATTCTCCTCTTTGGTTCGCGCATCAGGTACATCCCAAGATGATACTTAATCTTTTATCGATAGATATTTTTTCATACATCTCGGAGACATTTAGAGGAATCGTCTCGCTGCATCTTTCACGTTCGATGAACGGATATCGATCCGGCCGGCTTTTGTGGATTGTACGATCAAATATGTTCGTAAAAATGGCGATTAAATGTGCATTCGGATATCTCAGAATTTCCCGTAATCTCATCCGTAGACTTATATTTTATCCGATATCAGTGATAACGAAATGCTTGACGGCAAACGTTTTTGCCGCGACATCGATCGACACGTTACTTTCTCTTGCTTCGAATCTACTCCGTTAACATCTTCATCTTCTCGCTCGCCATAGCTGAAATCATACGACGGATTCATCGAGTGGCCCCATCGCGATATCGATTTTTCATCATCCTCTCGCTCCGAGTTCTTCTTTGAGCTTCTGCCTCCGCTTGCCTTTGAATTCCACTAAACTCCAGTATCTCAAACTGAAACAACTATCCTTCCCACCCTCCCCTTCCCCCCGGGAGAGTTTTCTCTCTCGCATCCTTCCGTTCCTACCGGTGCCGGATTTTTGCGCCGCCTTTGTATCGGTCCGCGCCGATCGCGCTCTGAATTTCTTGCGCTCACCGTTCATGATCAGAATCAAGTCCTAACAAATCCTCACCCTTTGATCGGTTCTTTCTTGCCGCCGTTTGCTGTCTTGTTTAACCCATCCGACCGAGCCGCGTTCCGATTATCTCAACGTAGCCCCGAGGAATTAAATAATCCCGGAAATACCTCGAGAAAGGCGATACCACCCGCGGCGCATCTCTTCTATCCGCTAGTGTTCGCACATTTTTCAGCCGCAATCGGACGATTCAAACACGGGTTAACGGATTCAAAGAGAAACCGTAATATTATCACGATCGTCCGAGAATTCGGCCGAGGCGCATGCATATTGCAAGCGTTCCGGCCCCTTACTTTTCGCCTCGCCCTCCTTCGATCCTTCCAATCTCGTCCACTTCCGCCTCCTCTCCCCTTCCCCTCTCTCTCTCTCTTTCTTCCTGCAAACAACGCAAGTTCCTTTCTTCGCGGGCGATATCGATTCTCTTTATTCGTTCTATTGCAGACGTTGCTTCGCCCGCCACGCTCGTCTTTTGCATTTCCGTCCTCTCGCTGTCTCCGCGCAGCATCGCCGGATCGGGAAACACAATAATCCCGAAAATACTGCAGTCTTCCCTCCGCCCCGTTTCCCGCGCGACTACCGTCGAGAGAAAGTCCGATATAGGATTCCCCCGTGCTACGTGAAATAGTTTCCCGCGCGGGTTCTCGTCCGCCGATTTTAATTCCGCATCATTTCCCTCGTCGTCATATTTGCATCTCGGTAAACCTAGACGCCGGCGGTGGTCGCGAGTTATCTCCGGAGCAATTCAAGACAACGTGGCCTTGCGGGATGCATTAATCTGCGAGATGGAGCTCGCTCGCTCGCTGCTCTCCGTCTCTCCCGCGTTCATTCTTTTTGTACATATCGCTCCGCGCTGCGCGATCTTTCCTTTCCCTCTTCCCTTCCGTCCTTCACCATCGCTGCAGCTGCGAGGCAACAACAACAATCCGCGAGTGCGAATCCTGACGAATACATCGATTAAGAAGAATTAACGTTATCGCCGATCTCGCGACGATTAATCACGTTGGAATATAAACGTTCGCCAACAAGCGAATGAGAAATTTATTCGAGAGTAATAACGATCTTCCTCCCACATTTGTCTTCAAACGGCACAGACGGTCGTAGGCTCGGAGGCACGTATTTAAGATCAAACAGAGCGTCAAGTGCTCAAGTGGAAAACGACCAACATAAATGGAGGGGGACGTAATTAACCATGATTAATGATCGTTAATGAGCGTTAATGGACGTTAATGGGCGGCCACGCAAGTCTACCCGAATGAAATCCTGGTGTCTCCTGCAATACCGTGTCAATGCATTACGCATTAATGAATATGCGATGTTCCTTGACCGCGCAATGATGCTCGCGGAATCTGCCCCGCGTCATTAGCGCGCCGGTTAACGCGCGGAATAATTCATACGCGTGCAATTTAAGAATTGTTAAGTCTAAATTCTACCATTCCCCGGCTCCGGCTCCGGCTCCTCCCCGCTCCTCCACCCGCTCCTCCATACCTCCCCCCCCCCGTTCATCTTGCCTCGCGCGTGCGGCGACCGACCGCATTGTGAGCATTCTGAAGGACGGCGGAGACGGAGGGGTGAATAACGTGCCGCGGTATTCCATCATTACGGTATGCAAATTCCCGCATACGGCTGAATTTTATCCGAGTAATCTGCCATGGCAGATATATAATTCGGAAATTCAGACCGCGCCGGCGCCGCCGCTGCCACGTTGCTCGTGCCGCCGTAACGTAATTAATGCATTGTTAATCCAGTATCTCGCGCCATCCGTCATCCGGCGGATAAAACGGGGGGGGTGGGTGGGGGTGGGAAGGTAGGAGGTAGGATTGACGGGGGGGAGGGGGAGAAACGGGGGCGAAAATAAAATGCGGCGAAAATCAGCGGCGCGAGTTTTTTTGCGCTTCCTCTGCTTCCCTCTCGAGTGCATGTCCGCCGTGAATAGCCGGTCCCCCTTCCTCGCGCACCCCCCCTCCTCCTCCTGCTCCTCCAGCTTCTCCACCTTCTCCACCATCATCATCCCCCTTGCTGGTATTCAGCGGGAAATTCGCGACGCGTTACACGCGCGCACGCGAGAGAGTCGCACGATTCGGCGATTTCGCGCCGATAAGGCAGTGAATTATTCTCCACTTCGTGCTTTATCGAGTGCGACGAACGCGCAAGCTTGCACACCGCCGACGAGGGCGGGTAACGGCAATTCGTGAAATATTGTCCCTTTAGCCCCGCACAATGTGCGCGCGAGCGAGCGAGCGAGTATAACATGCGCAACCGTTAATCGTGGCGTAATAATAAAACAAAAGGAAAAAAAGAAAAGGAAGAAGGAGAAGAAGAAGAGGAAGAAAAGATGTTATAACGCGTAAAATGCGTACACGGGAAGCCGCCACGCTTCTCGTGTCCGGAGTGAGATTTTTAGCTTAACAGAGCACAGGACGATCGAATGAAAAACTTCGTCGAGATCGAGCTCGAGATTAAGAGATTAAGTAGCGATATGGCTGCCGCAAATCCTGGTATCTATCATCGGGAGTTCTCAGCTCGCGCGGATAGCGCGAATAAAATGATCATCGACGCGTTACGTCGAGCCGTCTGCACTTAGCAGAGCATGGACGGATATTTCCGCATGCGCGGAAAAGAAAAGAGCAAACAGGTGTCGGCGATCTCATTGTCGCTCGTCAGACGGCCGCAATTAAATTTAACGACCTCTCGCGTGCGCGCGCGCGCGCATCTAACTGCACCCTGTCCCGCGAAGCTACTTTTCAAGTAGCCGCTACATTGCATTCAGCTGCACGAGTGTGGAATTGTTGCTTTAATTATTTACCGCGCTGACAATACGCGTCCCGTAATTTCCGGCACTTTTATCGCGGGCTTCCCCCGGGGTCCGGGGATAATATCTCATACTTCATCGCGGCTCGCAGCAAACGACAAACAGCGCTAGATAAATTATAAATCATAAGACTTTAACTGCACGAATTTAAAGCCTAACGCAGCGCGCGAATGTAAATCGCGGCTGTAAACGCGAAACGCCCGGGCAACGATGAAACTTTAACGGCGACACGTAATGATGACTTTTATGTGACAATAATTTATGTACGTTGCGTCTTTACGCCACTTCTGCCTAATTCTATACGCTCCCCGCCATGGGGACGTCTCAATTTTAGAAATGTATCTCGGAATGTCTTGCTCAATATCGGACCGCGCCATTTTATCGCGTGAAATTCCTCGCGGGGGAAAATAGAAAAAGGGGGACAGCGTATCTCGCAATTCCCAGCAATTCCTTTTTCGGTTAGAGCTGAAAACGCACGACGACTCGCCCGGCAACCTACTCTCATCCATCGATTGCATCGTATCGCAGATCACGCAATAAATATCGCACCAAAGCTTCGGATATCGAGGCCGGGCCGATCGTGCATCAGTTCGGCATCGTAGCCAGCTTTTAGAGAAATTGACTAACGCGCTGCACCCGTCTCGCTCGCGTTCGCAGTAGCGGCAATTCGGTCTCGATCTGCCAGCTCGGTCTCGACGCTCGACGCTCCAACGTGAAATTCTTTCGACGTTCTAATATCTCGATATCGTCGCTTACGCATCGCACGGGATGCTGCTATCGCCTAACCTCTTTATCAACTGCTCGCCGCCATGGTATCCGACTATTTGCACTGCGCGTGTTCGTCCGTTTCGACTATCGTCGCGATAAAATCGGTCAACCTCCCTCTCTCACCCTCCGCGTCGTCCACCGTTATCACCGATCCCTCTCGTTTTCGTGCGACATTTCCGGCACAACGTGGCAGCAGGAACGTCTACTTTTCGCTACTCCGCGCCCTTTGCGCGCCCTTTCTCCTTCTCTCTCTCTCTCTCTCTCTCTCTCTCTCTCTCTCTCTCTCTCGCTCTCGCTCTCTTTTCTTTCTGCCTTTCTGCCTCGCGCTTCGCGTTCCAACGCGTCGATGTTTACACGCTGAAGAAACTCTACGACGAAACGATGCGCTATAACAGAATTTGTCTCATAAGAAACACGGTCTATATATAGAAGACTTTTTAGTGGGAACACGTTTCTGTACTCGAGCACCGTCTCAAGACCATTTTAGCATCAAATGATGTAACTACGCGCGGGACCACACGCGGGAAATATGGCGAGCATTTCCTACCGCGACGAGGAAAGACGAAGACGAGGGCAGACGTGGCGGTGCGCTATTATTAAACTGCGCTACGTACGCGAGAGGGCCTGCCCCTCTCCCACCCCCMCCCCCMCCCCCTCTCTCTCTCTCTCTCTCTCTCTCTCTCTCTCTCTCTCTCTCTCTCTCTGTCTATCGCCTTGCTCGCTCACTTGAAGCAAGTGGCATATAGTAGCAATTCGAGAAGACTCGAGATCTCGTGCTCGTGCTTTCGAAGAAAAGACAAAATTGTTTAACGCGCTTTGATCAAATCGCGGCGATTTAAACTTCCAACTTTCCTCCCGCGATCCTCGATTCTTGGCTTACTCGGCTCTCAATAGCTCCGTCTGCTAATTTCTTATGCTCTCGATTTCCCAATTCTCGACTCTCAGCTCAGCTGGAGAGTTCCTCTCCAGAGTTCCTAATCCTATTCTCCTGCTTCACCTGTGACGGAATTCTTTTCATTACTTCGCGATTACGCATTCTTAATTCTGATACGTGGACATTATATCGTATCGGGCTTTGCATAAATCACGAAAGCCGGTTTTACCTTGGCAGCATCCGAACATTTGCGTCCTTTCTCTTTATTCTACTGATTTAAGCTCATAAGGAATTATTAAAATTTTCACTAAATGCATTTCTCATGCATTCTCATCTCCTTCTTTCTTTACTCCATTTACTCTGTCATATGAAAATCCGCTGCGCGACGCGTGAAACGTGCAAAAATCACAGAGAAAAAAATGAGACGCGGAGAGGAGTTTGCGGAATGCCAACGAAGGGAAGACTGCCGCAGCAGTCATTAAAAAATACCCCCGGCATTTCGCGCGAATGAACATGCGCAGCTTCATTGTAAGATCAGAGCGCGCTGCGCGCGCGAACGACTTTTTAGGACGTAGTCGTTGATTATCGTCAGTTTCCCGCATCGGCAAAAATGTCAGACGAAAATCGCGATTTAAATCCAACGACGGGGAGCCAACCACACGTTCTCGACCCACTTTGAAATTCTATTTAGACGAATACATCCCGTTAAAACGTGACGCTGCGAATTTCCAGGACAAAAGAACACGGCAAAAGTATCTCGATGAGGATTGCGAGAGATCGTTGCAATCCCTCTTTCGCTTTTACGATAAAAATAACAGACACCCTGCTAAATCGTCGCACAACGTATATTCCTTACGTCTGTCTGCCATTACCACTATCATTATCATTATTATTGTTATTATTATTATTATTATTATACATCGCCATTTATACATCTCCGAACGCGTATGCGTTTGCACTTCAGTTTTAGATGCAATAATTCGAGACAACGTAATATAACGTACGCATATCAAAGCCGTTATCATTGTAACGGAAAGTGAAGACCATAAAGGATAACTCCAATAATCATAAAAGATAACGTTAAACTCCCGATGGGCATCTCAGGGCCGAATTAATAACTTGCGGTAAACCGCATTGGGAAATATCGGTAAATAAATAATACGGATTTCGCAACGTCGCGAGTAACTTAACCGAGACCAGTCATCGGAAAACGAACGACGGCCGCTTCGAATCGCGCGATGCGATGAGCGCGAACCACACGCGGATTCCGCGCGTATCTCGCCGCCTGTTACACGTGAGACGGCATTCCGCGCATCAATGCGCGCGCGCGCGCGCGCGCGAGAGAGAGAGAGAGAGAGAGAGAGAGAGAGAGAGAGAGACTATTGCACGCGTGCGTGCATGCGTGCGTGCAATCTAACGTGAGAGCCTTAATGGAGCATTACGATTTATCAATTAAACCGATAATATCGCGGCATGGCGTGCGTGCCGCGCGCCTTCATCCATCGGTCGTTCCTTTATCTGTCTCACCGCGTCTCTATCTTTCTCCGCGGCGCTCTATCTGTGCGTCATTTATCTCCCTCCCCGCAGCGGTACTTCCGTCGGACTTGGACACATAATTCTTCGAGAAGAACCACTTTCTATATTACGCGGTCGCGCGCGCTCTAACATAGTGGCTTCCAGGCTGACTCACGATATTATTCTCGGACCGGGGCGGAAGGAGGAGCGAAGGGGGGACACGCGAGCCTCTTCGCGTGTCACGCCGCAGGAATCGATAAATAAATTTTTCGCGTTGCGTAAACCTCGATACCTCGGCCGGAACGTCATCGTCAGCGGAGGCATCCGATACGTTCGCGTAGTACATTTGATGCGCCGTCGTGATCGGGACGAACCAGAGCATGGGATAATACGAGGAATGAGTGGGACCCACGCACACGCACACACACGCGCGCATATACACAGAGAGAGAGAGAGAGAGAGAGAGAGAGAGAGAGAGAGAGAGTCAGATATATGGAAAAAGGACGAGAGGCGCGATAACACGCGAGCGCACTGGTAATACGATACGTCCGTCTCGATCGCCATTGAGCAGATAATAAATCGCAGATCGCGCGAGCGTAACGAATAATTAATAAAAAAAACTTTCCACGATTAATTGGCGCTTTCGCGAAATGTTGCCCGCGAACAATCGCAATTACGCTTCTTTTGCGCGTAATCATTAGCTTCTGCATAACGCGTGCACATAACGTTATCGGCTTATCCGGGTATGAAACGTCGACGTGAAAATGTAGCGAAAATCTGCCGGCTAATGACCAATTATCGCGCTTTCCTCCTTCTCATTCTTCCCGATCGCAGATGCAATTATATCCGATCAAATGATATAAATACATGGTGCAAGGCGCGTTAGCGGCCCGATATTATCGCCATTCATCGCAACAAAACATCGGAGAGAACATCAGAGGCGCCCCGAGGGGAAAGATATTGCTTTCTAAGATCGAATTTACAGCGACGCGATCTTAAGCGAACGAATCTCGATAACGGCGAGAGATGAGAGATGAACGTGGCGTAAGTCGGTCCGGAAATCGCGATCGCTGTGTACAGTTCGTGATGTAAAGTTCGATTTGGAGAAGAAATGACGCCGTTACAAAGTCGCGAGAAGAAGCCCCGAGAAAGAGAAGCCGGAGACCGCGCAGCGGAAGACGATACATTTTGAAATCGCTCAGGTGGACCGGATGGACGGGCGCGTCGACTCGAGAAGACAACACTTGAAACTGGAGAGGGAAGTTCCGCGAGCGTTTACGACCGTAAGCCCGACAGTTCGATTATACCGTAATGTTTCGGGGGAGCTCCGAGAAATCCGAGTTTGAACATTAAGAGGACGTTCCGATATCGGGCCCGGTCCGCCGCGTCTAATGACAAATTCCGTCATGACGTCACGGGACGCACAATGGTGCGCGGCCGATCGATATCAGACTGAAATATCCGTGACGAAACGTCGCCCGGATATTTCCGAAATATCGATATGCTCGTCCCGCGAGCAAAGCCATCCGCGAAGAAACCCTCCGGACCGACTACCTTCCGTCCGTCCCCCGTCCTCCCCCGCGTTTCAATTTCGTGTAAGATTCTCTTCAGGGCGATGCAAGTCGACGCCCTTGTGCCCCAAAAGCGTTTAGGTGGACCGGACACCGTGTCGCGACAGCGTCTACACAGTCTACAATAATCGGGAGAGGGGAGAGGGGGAGCGTGGCGAAGGAGCGAGGAAGAAAGGAGTATCGAAGGTACTCGAAGGGAGGGAAGGGTTCTCGTCCCGTCGCGGGCGCGACAACGCGCCAGCTTTATCTCGCATAGCTCGGAATAGAGCTAACTATACCGTGCGGCATGAACATAAGCAGAAGCGCGGGGGTAGCAGGGCCCCCCCCGGGTGGGAGTGGGGGGAGGGGAGAATCGATACACATGACGGCATATAGGCACATACTGGACTGACCGCAGAATGCCATCCGCGCGCCTCCCATCGTCGTCCCTCTCGCTCGCCTCCGCGTCCCTCCCGTTCCCGTATATCTTCCAACGATTCCCCTTTCGTCCTTAACCGTCTCCTGAGCGCCTCCTCTCCCCGCGCATCCCGTTGCATCCCTTGCACGCACGAAACTGTATCCGAGGCTTGCACGTTCCCGCGCGGCTAGGCATGGCCAACTCCCGCAAATCCCTCTCTCTCTCTCTCTCTCTCTGTCCTCTTCGGTGTCCGAGTCTCCCCTCTTGCCGCCGATTTCGACCTCCTCGCCGCCTCGAATGCTACCGCTGACTGTTCCGAGCGTTCTATTACACTGGGACCAGCATTGCGGCTAATGCCGTCCGGCCGTAAATTATGTGAAAGCGATAGACGGTGACCTATAGGTGGGCGACGTCCCACCTGTACGGTTTTTCGAACAGGTACGTACGGGATGCAGAGACGGACGCATCGGGACCCTCATCGGTGTTTCAACCGCAAGCCCCAACCTGCGAAGGGGATTTCGAGAGGCTGAGTCCGCGATACCTGCCGGATCTATCCGACCGGATCGAGTCATCTGGTTACGAAAGCGAACCGATAACGAGCGGCCGTACATTTGTCGGCGGCTATCCGCTTGTGCGCGTTTCAATCGCGCCCAAACTCGGCAAAGCTCTTGAATTCCTTAATCGGCTTAAAATCTGAGTAATGTCAAATGAGGTCATTTTCCTTGTAAAATGATTACGTCCCGTTGGCAAGGTTTTTAAACTGACCTTTAACGGTCAGCTTTGGTTGAAAGTCCAAAGTTAAAAGTTGAAAGAACATCAGAAACACGCAATATGTTTTTGACGTTCTTTCATACGCACGTATGCATTTTCGTTTTATTCTAAAGCAGCGTGTAAAAGCAACGTAGAACAATAGTCGTAATTATAAAACGTAATATAAATTTATTTTTATTTATCCGCTAATTGCGTAACGTATTTATTAATATTTTCGGGATAAAATAAAACTCGCGGCAAATGCGAGCAAAACAGATTATCGTAGCGTATAAGTTTCTTCCCAAAGTATTTGAAAAAATGACAAACATCGCGTGACATGCACGTGCACGACAATTGGACCGCAATTAGACCGCAGCGTTTGACTGCGGCAGTGCGCCTCGTGCGGCGCACATTGAACCGAATTTTGCGGATGCGGATCAGCCTCTCTTTGAAGGAAGCCTGCTATCCGGCGATGATCCGTAATAATCCTCCTCCGTTTGATTGCGTACGCGAAAGCGACGCTGACTCGGAGAGAGAGACGTGGCCCGAGGGGAGAAAAAGAAAAAGACACGGCAAAGGTAGGTAAAAGTTGAGCAGGTAGAAGCCAGTCCAGAGGAGACTCTTGATCTTTCGGGGCAATTAAATGAATTTCCACTCGGCTGGAATAGCAAACGTTTAGACTGCGCCACGTAAGATATTCCAGGCAGGCTCTCGGGAATATCAGAGACGTAATATCGGAGGAAGGAGGAGCAGAGGCGTAGTTTGTGGACCAGAAGTAATACACGGCAACCTGACTCACTCTCTGTTCAGTTCCGTCTGTCGCGGCCGACCCGCTTGCCTGCCTGCCTCCTGCTTACTCCTATCTGTCTGTCCGTCCATCCGTCCGTCCGTCCGTCCATCTCCCCCCATCTGTCCCCACGCAAGCCTGGTTGCCACGTGTCGCGAATTGTTTTCAGAACAACGTGCGCGATCGATCTCCATCGATCGACGCCGCCGATCATCTCATCTGTATGCCCTGGAAATCGGCATCCCTTGCCGCCGACTCGTGCAAAGTTCGATTCAATTAAAGTTCAATGGCGAAAGTTCAATGTCGAACGATGGATGTTTCGTTTCAAGGTATTTAGCGATAATTCATCCTCGATAGGCGTCTGCTACTGTCGAAAAGCAAACTAATTTATGCAACGATTTCGGCTGCGCAATCGTCAATTCAATATTAGGAATATAAATGAATCGATCGCGCTGTAATGAGCAGCATTAATCACGCCGATGATATTTACCTAAGCTCTGTACAATGATCTCTATAACAACACGCGAGCTACGTCCTCGAAAACAGAAATAGCGTATCGCACAATTCAGAACTAACCCATACCATACTTCCATACTCGACGCATTCACCGCGCAATGCACGACAGTTTAGGATCGTGGAATTGTGTGAACTGACGAATGCGGAAGGCCTGGGAGTGGGGAGGGACGGCAAGCGATGGGAGGAGAACATGGGGTGGCGTGAGGCCCAGAGATGAGTGGGACAGCAGGTGACGGGGATGAACGGAAAGTGGTGGGAGAAAGCCGAGCGGTGGGGGAAACGGTGAGCGGGAAAACGTATCATGAGCTCTAAGAGTCGCGGTGAATTATATATAAACTATCCCAGGAAGTTTATCAAATAGATGATCGCGTCCAAGTTTGCGTAATTCCACCCGAGACGAATCTCGCGACCGGAATTCAGAGGACAGAATTACATTATCCCGGATCGCGAGGCGCGCCGAAAAATATTTCAACAATCGAGATACATACGCGCGAAATATATATATATATATATATATATATATATATATATATATATATATACAGATATACGCGCACAAATAGCTTTTTACCGTAAATTACAGATCGACCCAAACGGGCTTTAAAATGAAGCCCCGTGCGCGCGAAATAATCGCTTGATAATGGACACGCACGTTCAACAGAAGCAGGCGTATATGCCGACGCATTGATATTTACCTAAGCGGCGCATGAATAATAACGCGAGCTATATCGCGCGACCGATACCTGGAAAAGGGCGCAGAAATAGTACGGCGTGCAATTTACGAGTAATACGCGAGAACCTGCCAGACTTGCCCGCGCTGGCCGCTTACTCGTCGCAACCTGCGGCCGTCTATTCGTGCCGGCGTGTAAAACCCGCCAGTCTGTCTACCGCTTGTCGCCAACCGGAATCGATCCCGGTATAACTAACGATACGGACTCTGTGCCCTTCCTACATACCCCTTCGCGTCGCGCCTCCATTCCCCTTTCCCGACATTCGTATCCATTGCTAGAGAAATCGACGAAATCCCGCCAATGTCGCAAATCAGAGAATTTTTTGCGCGATTTCTTGACCTGAAATGAAAGAATCTGAAAAATGCAGATGAATTAAACGCTAACGCTAGCGCTAGCGCGAATCAACACGCCGTATTTTTATATCTTTTTATTTTTGTCGCGTCACGTCTAACTCGTCCGGACTTGAATGCGCGGTGCTTCGTGCGCCCGCTATTCCCAGTGTCGACGACTGCGCTTGATTGACTTCTTGCCTTCGTCTTCCGTGGTGACCCGCGTATGCGATGAATTCGCGGTATGCCAGCGGTCACGTGCCACGCAAAAAGTTAGACGCCCGAGCGATGCAACGGCATGCTCTCTCTCTCTCTCTCTCTCTGCCTCTGCCGTTGAGATGCGAGTGCACATGCGAGCGCACGTCTTCACGCGATCGCGACCGAGGCGCCCAGCGGCCACTAAACAGCGACAAAGTCTCTTGACAGACAAGGAGACGAATACCGCCCGAGTCCAAGTCCAAAAAGACAGCAAGAGGCAGTTATATTTATCACGCATATCTAGAACGAAGCACAATTCCGATGGATTCGAAAGTAAACTATATATATATATATATATATATATATATATATATATATATATATATATATATATATCCAGACAAGCGAGAGATCCGAGATATCGAGTGCACGAGTGCTCTATAAATACTTATCTCGAAATTCCACCGCAATGCATTGTGGAGAATTAAATTCACCGCAATTAATTCGCGAAACGAACGTCTCGGCTTCCATTCTTCTCGGCGCTATTTCGCCACGTGTGAAGCCTCGCGAGGAGGAAGGAGGAAGAGACGAGACGGAAAGGGAGAGGGGGAGGGGAGAGACGGAAGGAGCCCGCCCGTCTTTCCGCATTTTAATCTTCCTGCAACGCGGGCGAGAATATTGAAAAATTCTGCGGCAAGCGAGCGCCGAACGTCTCATCCTATCGGACAGGTACATCCTGTCGAGTGGTCTGTCAGAAGACGGGGCGAGGGAGGGAGGGAGGGAGGGAGCGAACAGGGCAGGAAAAGTCTCGTAATCGTCGACGGGACGGATTCCGCTCACGAGCGCGCCGCGTCGCTCGCTGTCGCGCGTTCCGTATTTTAGTCGCGCGTTAACGGACGCGACAGGTGCAGCCGTGGCCGCCGCGACGACGGCGACGCCGACGCCAGCGTCGGCGGGAGCAGCAGCAGCAGCAGCAGCAGCAGCAGCAGCAGCGGCAGCAGCAACAGCAGCTGTTGACTATGTTTTTCGTGTCTCCCGGTGTAAAACGCGGCCGGGTCTTTCCTTCTTCCCGAGCGGTCGCTCGCGCTCGATTTTCCGATCCTCGCCACGGAAATACGACTGTCGTTGCCCGGTGGATCCCGCAAGAATCTAATGTTACTGTACGTCGACCGAGCCAGGAAAGCGTGCAGGCGGCAGCCGCTTTCACGCTTCCGCGGGAGTTTCGGATGAAACTTGCGCAATCCTCGCGGCGGACAGCGAGAGAATCCACGAATAATCCCTCGTCCGTTTCTTATACTTCTTCTTGTTTCCTCGCACTTTGTTGCACTGCGCGTCTTCTTATGCACGCGTCGCTCGCGACGCTCACTCTATCGCGTTCCTATTATTACGGTTACGTCGTTATTTATAGAATGCGTGCGCGCGTGCGTGCGTACGTGTGAATGGCTTTTCAAGTGAGGATCGTTCTATTTGTTCGATAAGCTCTCCTCGGCAGCTGGTTAAATCGGCAACCAGGCTGCTGGGCTTGCATCGCGCGGATCGCATCGACGCGATCGTGTGAATTCGCGTTCCGGATGCCTAGTGTTCTAATTTTCGTGTTTAAATACCAAAAACGGACGAGCAGTCGCGCCGGCCCGCGCGATTTCGACGATACGCCGAGTCAATTTAATTCGGGAAATGAAACAAACGCTGTTTGATTTATTCTCGTGCGCCGGCGGCGCTTTTCGGATACGGTCAACTTATATCACTTTCGAAATTAGAGCCTCGCATAATGTTGATATAATATTCCGCCGCGCAAATATTGATAGCTCAAACATTAACCTTGCACGCGGCGAACGTTGCGCGTCCCGCCGCAACGATATTAACATTCCGGTCATCGCTTTATTAAGCGGCGCAACAAAGACATTTCCCCGCGC
Organism: Eciton burchellii; assembly: GCA_020341155.1. NCBI lineage: Eukaryota > Metazoa > Arthropoda > Insecta > Hymenoptera > Formicidae > Eciton > Eciton burchellii. The sequence continues at coordinate 2,607,954 of JAHMML010000002.1, forward strand.
GCCGCAAAATTTCATCGCGCGCGGTCGTTTCGTTCGCAAAACTCGAATTCTCGCCGAATCTTCTTACGACGGCCGCGCGCCGAGAACGCGCGTCTGCCGGCATTATCGTTTATCAGCGTGAGAACGCGCGTTATCGCGGCGGTGGCGACCGCGAGCGCGTACAACGGCACAAGGAAGAAAGAAAACTCGCCATCGGCGACCGGCCGTGACGAGCCGATAAAACGCGCGTCCATACGCGACACTTCCAGACCTGGAGATTGCAATGTCAACGTGGAGACGCGCGGATCTAATGGAGCATCGACTGTTGCCGTTGCACACTCGCTGTGAGTTCTAATTATCTGAACGCGTCACGCGCGGTTCCTCCGCTGAACGAAGCGCTCAACGATATCGTTATCCGCTCCGGCGTTTGATATCCTGTGCGCAAAAGTATCGACATCGATATTTAATTTCAGCGTCGCGCTGCTCTCTCTCTCTCTCTCTCTCTCTCTCTCTCTCTCTCTCTCTCTCTCTCTCTCTCTCTCTCTCTCTCCCTCTCTCTCCGAGCCCGCGACATCTGCGCCCGAGAAATGGACGCGTTCCCGCCGCGCGTAAAACGCCCGACAGCCGAATTAATTGAAAGTTTTAAGGTAATTGGAATCGATAACGCGCCGAGGGTGAATAAGAGCTACGAGCGTGTGCGAGGGGGAAAATGCGCGGGTTCGCAGCGGGATGATCGGAAGAGGAGAAAGAGAAGGAGACGTTGGATAAGAGACAAAAGCACGCTCTCCCTCTCTCTCTCTCTCTCTCTCTCTCTCTCTCTCTCTCTCTCTCTCTCTCTCTCTCTCTTCAGACTATATCGAGCGACGATGCCGAAAAGGGAGAGCTCGGCCGCATCTAACCCGGTCATATTTTCCTATAAATATAGGCTCCGACGTCGATGTACGGTCGCGCGGGAGTCGAGACGGTGAAGGGCGCGGTACGACGAAGCGCCGATTAAACCGGAGGTCCGCTTTAATATCGCGTCGTTGTCGTCCAATCGGCCTAATTGGAATCGAACGCGGGGATTCCGCGCGAGGGCGGAAACGTAACGCGGATGAAACGTCGCGCGGATAGTCTTAACGATCCGCTGCCGATTTTTCCGCGCGCCGTCCTTTCGAAATTCTGCTCGACGCACGCACGCGTGCGTGAGAAGAGCGAGCGCGCAATTGCGATGATGGACTCGTCTGTTCAGAATCGGATCTTTCGTGTCAGATATATCGCGGCATCGGTCATCTTCGATCTAGCGATGATCGATAGCATCGGTTTCATTCCCTATTCGGTGATTGGGTGAACACCGCGTTCATGTCTCAACTCACGAAGGCAGATTTTTTTCCCCCCCAAAAAACGCAGCGTTTAATCAGCGAGCTGCACTTAGCGTTGAATATTAAGGAACGATGATAAAGTCCTCGACTTTCATCGATTTCTAATTCATTCGGTAGTCATGGAGAATCTGGTAGTGAAATTGGATTTTGCTATTCCGAGATATTCCGCACATGTACGCGTAAATAAGTGATCATGTCTACATTATTCCAGCGAAACAACACAGGTAGTCTCAGTCGGTTGATGTTCACCAGTTGTCAAACGAAAACGAAAATGGAAAGAGTTAGCGGGCAATCTATATCGAAAACGTCGCGAGATCAATCGATATCAATTAGAATAGCAGGACGTTGGTCGCGCTTTTCTTTTTTATCGTTCCCTACTGCGCTTTCTCTACTACGGACTATGTTTTTAACAACGCGCGCAAACAGAATGTTACGCTCCGAGGCAGTCCAATGTATCGCATTGTCCAGAATAAATACATTTGAATCCCATTTATATAGCGGAAAAAACGGCTGACGCGAACGCGTTATATCGAGTAATTCCGTATGTAGAGCGAAAGAGAGAAAGAGAGGGAAGGGGAGAGAACGAATCATTTTTCAAAACTATATACCTAGTTTTAAATGCGAGGCAGAATCGTCGAGCTACGAACGTCGCGCAAAAAAATTGAATACTTGCAAACAGAATGAAGTAGCAGCGGAATGTAACAAATTTTTTTTCCTCCCTCCTTTATTTCTCTCTCTCTTTTTTCAGGCGCGTGCCTAGCTGCACAGCTACTGGTCTTCTCGGGCGATGGATATTCCTCTCATCGACACGATATTCGTTTATACGTTGCTTTTTATTAGACAAACAAAAACTCTTGCGAAATAACGAAACTCCAAAGTTTCTCTTCCCACTAGTCTCACGTTATCGTGACGATGCAAAATTATTAGCAGACAGGGTCGATCAGGGTCTCGCAGGGCTGCTGTCCACGGCACGGAATAAAATAGCGGAGACAACTTGGGAGCAGAATAAAATGAGATGTGAGATTATCCGATGCATGAGGAGATAGGAGACGATAGACAGATATCGTCAAAGTGACGAGAGACACATCGCGTTCGTAGTCATTGGAGGCTTCTTGCGCGGTGCAAAGTTACGAGGTCACGGTGCAATCTTGCTTCATTTCGCCGAGCGTAACGCTTTGGCACTTGGCACTAACAATAGATCTCCTCTTATCGGCGTAACGAGAGGAGATCGCGCGAATTCGAGCTCGACGAGAGCCAAGTGTACGCGAGTATCGAGCCGCATCGCGGTCGAATCGATGCAAACGCGAGGACGATTCGCTCGCACGGCCAAGATGCGCCCGGAAGTTGGCCATTGCCCTCCGCCATCCCCGAAATTAATCTAGCTTCTGGCCGGAGATACAAGGAGAGCGATAAGACGCGGGAAACGGCGATAGCCACTCTCCTTTATTTCCCGTAGTCGAAAAATGAGCCTTTATTTCATCGGCGAGATGCGAGGAGAGCCGCGTTTCTGGCACCTAAAAGGCGCAAGGAACGACAGCGAGACTTCGTGGGAGACTCCGACAAGCCCAGACAAACAGTCGAGGTCCGATGTACGTAATGCAATGGTTTATCGCTAATATTTCTTGGACGTAATATCGGCGAGGGTCCCGGCTTATATATCACGGCAACTCTTAACAACGTCTAGTCGGCTTCGAATCCGGGAATCAGTATTGCTCGCGCGCGCAAACCCATCCCGCAGGACGGCTCGATCTTGTTGTATCGCTTCGCGGATTGAACGTGGAAGCACTCTGTACTCCGGCGAGACATCCGTTTAGGACAATATATCGGGCTTACAGAGGGCGATGAGGTATCGCTGAATTAAGAACATGGAAGCTTCGTCAGGCTAACGCGTCGAGTTTGCGGAAATCTTGATTCGCCGCCGATCTGCGGTTGCAGATGCGCGGCGGTTCGAAATAAGAGAATTAAATCAGCTTTGCCGAACTCGTTCGGCACATAATCGATCGTTGATACGCTCTTGCGAAGCAACTTGTGCAAACTTGTAGAAACGCGTGCACACATATGCGCGCTCCGTTCATTCGAAGCGGTTAAACGTAATGAGCGGCATTATCGAGCAAGCACGCGCGGGGAACGGGGCAAAGAAAGGAGCAAAGTTCGACGGATAACGTGGCCTTTCAGGCGGGCTGGCACCCGCGACGTTAATAGCTTCCAAAATTAAATGCGACTCGCAGACACGATTCTCGACCGTGAGCGCGTTTGGAGGATGTTCACGACGACACGACGATAGCGGCAAAAGCCGCTCCCTACGTTATCTTTTTTGCCATCTCTTATCTAATCGGGCATTCCACGTATGCGGGAGGCGTACATCGTGTGTTCGCAGCCGAACCGCGAAATAGCAATGAAAAACAGCGCGCGCGTGCAACGGAAATTAACAGTTGTAAGCGCAAAATCGAACCTGCATCCTCCCCCCCACCCCCATTGGTAGGCCACGCGCTATTAATACGAGTAATCAAATCTGGCGAATTCGGGGCGAATTTCTCCTTAGCGATGTGCCGATGTGCTAATTATAGAGCGAGTGTTCTTTAACGGAAATCTGATTTGAATCGAATATCGAATCAGATGTTAAAGATAAAATAGCGCGCATCATTCCCGAATCGATCGAATGGCAAAAACCTTTCAATACGTTCTAATGCGCAGAAGCGGGCAGAAACGGAAATACCTCATTTGCATAATACATATCGCCATACATATCGATGGGCTGTTATATCGCGGAGCAAAATAAAGATTAATGACAATTGACGCCGGTATGAAATATTCCACGCGCAATCCGGCGTTAAATACCACGTAACAACACATTTAAACGAGCGGCCTTGAATAATATTCCCAGGATTTTAAAGAGTTTTTAAATGGCTCGGGGAATACACGGAGCTTCATTTAACGTACAATTTCTGTCGGTATAAAAATATTTTACGCGCGTTCGGCATTAAATCTCCCGCGTCTGAAAAAAAGTTTCGCCGCGCCGTTTCAAGCTTTATGGCGACAACGCTAATGCATGCCACGCCGCCAATGCATGCTCGTTTGTTATTCAGATTCCGAAATCTAACGTTCCGATCTCCCGCCGGATTACTCCTGCCGGACGATCGGCCTGTATCGCGAGATCAAACGCCGCGCTTTATCCGCGACCATCTTCGTTTTCGCGTATAATCGGAGATCGCTGCGGAAGGAGATAGCGACGACGTGGTTTATTGCGGAAGAGTGTACCGAGTGTTACACGACTGTGTGTACACACACGCACACACACATATATATATATATATATATATACATGTACTCGCGATTACACGATTCCGCCGTGCCCGGCCCCTATTATACACACACCGCGCGCGCGCGCGCGCGCGCATATTTCGCTTCTCCGTTTTATCTAATCGCGCCCATGCGTGTATAGGTGCCATCAGACAATGAGGCACCGTCGACGAGCGACGCGACGTCGCTTCGAGAGTCTCCTTCAATTTTTACATAATGTTCCTTGCCCTCCCCTCCCCCCCCTGTCCCGCCCCCTCCGACAATCGTCTGATTTATCGACGATGTCGATTGGTATTCTCGCCCTTCGCGCGCGCGCGCGTTGAATAATTGTCGCTATTAATAACTGCGAATTCAATTCTCCGGTTCAATATCTGGCGAGGAGGCGGCGGGCCGGGCCGCGCCCTCGCTGCTATCTCTCCCTCTTTCTCGCCTTCATTTAATCGCGCCTTGCCTCGAGAACGCGCGCGAGAGACGGAATATGCTAAAATCCATATAAACCGGCGTTTACTCGGGGCCCCTGCTGCCCCTCGAGTACCGATAGCAGGCTGATCGGCGATAAGAGACTTATTACCCATCGTAAATTACAACCGGTTCCTTATCTCGCCGCGTGGCGTTACAAATTATCGGCTTTGTATCGGGAGATCAGCAGTCGGAAAGCGCGCAAGATCGATCCGAGGGATCCTCGCAACGCGCGCGTATTCATTCGGATCGATCGTAGGACGATGGAAAGAATCATGGCGCGATGAAAGGATCAAACGCATTCGAGAGGCCGAGCCAAAATAATCCCGCGAGTATCACGCGAGTATCCTTTGTCAATATTTTCGTCGGACGGCAAGTTTGAAAAATTCTTTCGATTCCAGGAATATCTGGAATCCAACGACGCGATAGAGAGATCGACGATACGATCTCTTTCTCCGATTGGTAGTATTTTAATAGCGTTCGACGACGCTATTAAAGCTCGATGAGAGAGATAGATGCGTCAGCATCACTTATTTAACCGGAATCGGAATCGTTTTCCTCGAGAGAAAAAGAGAGCGAAAGATTATCCGAGATTACATGCTCGTGACTGGCAATTACATACGAGTAAGCGTATCGGATGTATTATTCATCATCGGGTTCATAATCGTCAACGCTCGCTTCTCATTCGAATCGAAACGACGACGACGATGCTACACCGTTAGCTCATGAATGAAAATAAAATAAATGCCGAAGCGTACGCTGTAATCTCGACGCTTATCCTGGGCTGGCGATTGGTATCGATTAGCAATCGAATCCACAGCGATATAAAATGGCGCTACGAAGGCTCGTGGAAGGCTCGAGGTGAAAATCTGTGCAGCATCACCTCAGCGACGCAGCGAACGTAGCTCGGGGTTTCCGGAAAGGTGTCGCCGAAGCGACACGGTGGAGAGTTTATCGGCCGTACGCCGAAGGGAAGAGGAGGAGCAACGATTCCGATCCGCTTAAACGCGCTCGTTACGCGCGCGAGTACGAAAACTCGATTATGCAACGGTTCGTTACCTTGATACTGTCGTAGCAGGCGGTGACCCGTCCGTTCTGCACCTCGACGTTAGCCGGTGGATGAGCGAACTTGCACTCCGTGTCGGGCCTGGTGCACTTGTTGCGCTGGAACTCCCTGCAAACCTCCAGTTGCAGCCACCGCGAGTCCTTGCCGTTCAGTAGGTTATTCATGTTGACCATTGCCATTCTTCCACTCCTGGAAGACCCCGAAGAGATGCCCGTCCGCTGGCTTCTACCGCGAGGGTAGTCACGGATTCTCTAACACCGCGACCTCACGACCGATATACTCCTCTCCCTCCTCTTTACTTGCTCTCTTCCCTCTCAGGCTCTTCCTCGTGATGGCGGGCTGGTGCTCTCTTCCCTCGCGTCGCGCGTTCACTCGCGTCGGCTGATCTTTGCCAAGGATATATACGTTTCGGTTTATGGTCTCTGCGAACCACCACGCGACACACGAGCTCGTCGGCACTTGTTCGCGGGATTTCGCGATGTCCAGCAGCGGACCCTTGGCGCGTTCCACCACCCTTTCGCCTCGTCTCGCCGGTCTCGCCGGTCTCGCCGGTCTCGCTGCTCTCGCTGCTCTCGCGCCAATCTCGCTCACGTACATACACTCATTCACCCCTCCCTTTTTTCCTCTTTCTCTCGGTCACTCACTCACTCACTGACTCACTCACTCACTCACTCACTCACTCACTCACTCACTCACTCACTCTTTTTCTCCTCTCGCACTGCTCGCACTCGACGTACACTGTACACGTGAAATCCCGCGTGTGCCTCGGAGTCGTCGGACTACTTCAAACTGTATACCTTACGGCAGAAGATCTCCCGTTCGAGCACGATGCGATGGATGACTTAGTGTCCCATGTGCGCGTCTAGCGACGATGCGCGGCTATCTTCTTCCTGTGCGTGACTCTTCCGCGTGGGAATTGAGCGCGTCTCGCGACGATCTTGAGTCGTCGCCTCTCACCTTGGAGCCGCAGCGCGCTCTCGGCTCGGTTCGGCTCGGCTCGGCTCGGCTCGTTGCGCCGTTTATCGCGCAACGATATATCGGCGAAACGTCTTTCGCAGAAAGACTCGTGTTTATCAGGCCGTTTCGTAGCTGTAGCTTATCGACGTCGCTTTTGTCACAGGCCCGATATCGATCCCGTGTCGCGGCGAGGACGATCGAAAGAGTGCAGCGGCGGACTGTGTGGACTGTGTGGACGTTGTGGATCGTTGTGCTTAGCGATCACGCGAGATTCTTCGCTCTCTCGTAGGCCGTGTGTAAAGGCGACGATGGCACACGCGTATCCCGCTCGATAATCTTCCGAGAGGATACGAAAGCGTCGTGGAACCGGCGAGAGACGGGATGGAGAGATATCTCACCGTGGGAGAGAGGGCAAAAGTAGAAGCGAAGATTCAAGCTATATATATCGATAGCGATTAGGCTCGGGCGGCTCCGGTTTTAGGCTAGATGGCAGCCCCGCTACACTCCTAGCACTCCGTGGCGATAAGGCTCCGTGGTGAGGAGAGTCGTCGATCCGTCTATCGACTTTTCGTTTCGACACTCGACTTGCTCTGTCCTCCCTCGATCTTGCAGCGCGCCGCACTCGACAACAAGCTGTAGCCGGAACGTAGTAGTAGTAGTAGTAGTAGTAGTAGTAGTGGTAGTGGTAGTAGTAATAGTAGTAGTAGTGATAGTAGTAGTAGAGTAGTAATAGTAGTAGTAGTAGTAGTCGGGCAAAGCTTGAAAGCCTTCGAAGCTAAACGTCGACCGAGAGAAGTGTAGTACTCTCTAAGCGCGCGCGCCTTTGTACGCAAGTATCTCTCTCTTCTTTTGTACACACAGCACAGACTGCAGTTGGTCGCCGCCGAGGGTGTACAGGCTCTTGCGCGCACGAGCAGATGTGTGCGTTTGCCTACGTATGCGTGTCTCGAAAAGCCGGTCGTGGCGTCCTTCAAGCCGGTTCTCAGACCAACGCGTGTCTCGCGGCGGTGATTCTACTGGAAGGAGCGGGACGGTAATGACGACGACGATGATGATGATGATGACGATCGTGGCGGTAGTGGTGATGGTGGTGGTGGTGGTGGTGGTAGTAGTAATGATGGTGGTAGTGGCGGTGGTGGCGGTGGTGATGATGATGATGATGGTGGTGGTGGTGGTGGTGGTGGTGATGGTCGGTACAGCGGAGGAGCCGATGCAGTTTGACCGCGTTCACGATGACGCTCCACCGGCGGTGCTGATGAGATAGGAGGTGAGGAGGGGGCAAGGATCGCTCCGTGCGTGCAAAGGTGGTGGAAACCCTTACGCGCCGTTCTGCCGGGACCGGAAGGAACGGCGACGCGCGAGTCGGTTATCTCGGAATTCGCAAGGGCGAGTGGCGGGCGGGTGGTGGGCGATGGAGGGGCTGAATGCCGGGGAAGAAGCGTGCGGAGAGAGTAGTGACGGGAATGACGACGAGTAGGAACGGTGGTAAGAGATCGGAGATGTTGTAAGCACGTAAAGACAGCGGGCGACAAAGCGGAGGCACGGAGGCGACGAGAGAGGGCAAAGGTCCGGCGGCCGGGTCACGCCTGGGGTTCGGGTCGTGTCGGGATCGGATCCGAACAGATCAGAGGGGGGTTCCAGGGAGGGGAAGGTGCGGAAACGGCGAGATCGAGAAAGGGGCGGGTTCCCGGGGGGGTTAGGTGGGACGGGGGGGAGGAGGACCGGGGGAAGGAGAGGATTGCGAGAGTTAGCGAGTGACGTTGCGCTTCCGTTCCTCGGATTTACGTCATTTATTCGGCGCGCTGCTGGCTCCTCCCGCGCGGTCGAACTCCGGTTCCTGCTGTTCTGGAAACATACCAAAAGCGAAAACTCGCGTTACTGCGGATGCAAAGGCTTAAAATGCTTTCTGTTTCACGGGCACTCGTGGGCAATCCGGGACGAGGGGGGGAGGAGGAGGAGGAGGAGGAGGAGGAGGAGGAGGAGGCGCGCGCGCCAGGGCGAGGAAACGGCGGGACGACGGGCTGGGG
>JAHMML010000002.1:2617223-2634639 GCA_020341155.1 Eciton burchellii
GGGGGTTTAAGCGCAAGCCGCGAACAGACAGAGATAGGTTGTAGAGTCGGAAAAGCGCAGAACTACGCAATGCACAAGCACGCTCGAACAAACGACAAATGCTATCGGCGTCGAGAATGCGGACGCATCGCGCGATTCGAGTCCATCCATTCGAGAAAATATCGATGGACAACGTGGGGGCAGGGCTCTACGCAGGAGCGGAACATGGCTCGCGAGATGAGCAAAGATCAACGAATGGGCGAAAATATGAATACCGCATCACCCTTACTAGTCTGCGTTCGCGAGCCGCGTTCATCGTTACGCGAGATGCTCGCGGCTCGCTGTTCGACGAGGATGTCGTCCCTTCCCTTTCTTAATCTTACCAACAGTCTGGCGCGTGTTGCATATCCGATCGATAATCAAAAACATCGATGATAAAGATATGCAATAAATGGCAGTAAATAAAAACGAATACCAGTGAATACCATCGCGGTGATATCGCAGATATTCCACGCCGGCTGCGGCAGAAGTGAGCAGCATCGCGCGTTACCGGTAACGTCGTATAATTTAATAATTCCAGCCGTGAGAACTCGCTGCGCGACATAACTCTTCGCGATCTCTCGCGTACCGGAGAAAAACTCTGTTTGCTTATGTGCAGCATAAACATCAAGGCGCGGAGCTTTCGGGGGTGAAGGGGAAACACGCGGGTACACGCGATGGGATGGCCGTGCATTTTATGTACGACGACGTAGAGACAGTTAAGGCAAAGAAAAAGGCACGCATGCAGGACTGTAGTACAATTTTCCGTCGCGCAAGTAAGCCGCTTACGAAAAGCGGGCTCGAGCCGCCGTTTCTCATGTTACCTGGCGCGAGTTATGGCGGCGTATGTGTGCACATTCGGGCCATGCACACCGACAAACGGGCCGCGCCACGCCGCCAAAGAAAAACGTCTCGCGCGCGCGATCGTTTGTTTTCAGCGGCGGATTCCGCCGAGAATCATTGAAATAACACCGCGCGAAGGCTCCGCGATATCAAAGGTAGTAATCGTTGCTTCCTCCAACAATGAACGAGAGATTGACGCTTTGCCACATGCGTGAGATGCTACGACAATCCTCCGAGATGCTGCGTTCTTCTACTTAGAACCGCGCGATAATTACGTTAATGAAGTGTACGTAGCGAATGTATTTTAAATGAATCAATCATATAAAACGTGTAAAACGTTACAAAATCGTATCAATCATCGAAGATATCAGATATCGGATTCTAATTCCTGAATTTATTTTCAGTGTAGGATTATTTCCTCGCCAGAGGAAACCTCGACGCAGAATTTTGATCTTTGTCTCTGATCAGAAAGCGAGAATAGGACTGCCACGTCCACGTGTCGGGCGGAAAATACGAAAATACTGTTTGTCATCCAGAAATATGATAGAGTGATAAAAATTATATATCGCTCGGAGAAAAATAGTAGTATAGTGATTGAAAATACACTTGGCAGAGTTGGAAAATAAACGATAATAAAAGGATGTCTTCCCATTATACGAACATGATCGTGTTTTGTGATCGCGTTCCGAAATTGTTTAGCCAATATTATCTCGATATACGAACAGGTATACGACAATAATACGATAATCAGATAAATTTTCAGATGCAATAACTATTACGTCAATGTTGGAAAATAGATCTGGAAAAATATTGCAACATGCTCCTATTTATGGAAATGTGCAATAAATTGACGCGTCCGTAAATATCCAGCTTGACCTTTAACATAAAGCGGACTAATAGAAAAGCTTTTCGGCCTCATGAATCTATCGGATTTATTTTGTACATTAATCCACAATAACAATTCGTGCAAAATATTTAAATGTTCATTTGCTGATTTATTAAACCCGTCGAATTTATTAATTCAACCTTTACTAATTTAAAAAATAAATTCGTAATTCCGTGCCATGCTATTAAATGCGTATCTTTTTCTCATTCGTTAGCCTTTGCCTCGTGACTATGTCTATTTCTCCGTTATTTGGGCGTGTATATATAACGCGAATAATATCAGTTTGTTATATTAAAATAAGTATTAAAATAAGCACATAAAAACAGATATCAACATCAATAAGATCAACATAATAATTGACGTGACGTGAATCAATGACCTTCCAAGTATTTCGCCAAAATATTTCCGTAAAATGTACGTTGCTCGTATTAATTCGTTAACAAGCCACGACTCGGCCCGTAACAATTTCACGATATTGGTCCAAGATCAATTCGACTTGCCGAAGAAAGTCGCGCTATCCGGACTGATGTGACTCTGCATGCCGCTGAATCAGATCAGGCTGTTGATCTGGAGCAAGTCGTTGGTATCGGCGCGACGCCGACATGAAACATTGATCGGGAAAAACGACGAGTCGGTCGGCTTTATTAATAATTATTACGTACGAGGCGGAGCCAAGCCGGCAGACACGGCAGACACGGCAGACACGGCTAACACGCGGCGATTTCTTTCTCTTTCTCTCACGACTCGCGTGCTCGCGGGAATAGTTGGCGCTTTATCTCTGTCGCTCTTGCTCTCTCGTTCTCTCGTTCAGCCGGTCGAATCGATATACGTGCACGAATGCGGCTTCAAGCCTCGTCCACTTCTTTCACGTGACTACCGCAGGAAAGAGGGCCGGCCGAATCAATATCTCACACAGACGTTTCGGCTTCGTCCTCGTCATTGTTGCCACGAGCTCCTCTTACCCTTCGAAGGTCGTTCTCATCGTCTGAGTCGGATCCGACGACGCGAAACGACTGAATCTCTAATTAACCTCCCTTTTTACCCGTGCCCCCAACCGACAGGCGTGCTGCGCGCGCTCGCGCGCACGCGCGAATATCTATCCCGTGCACGTGTGAGAGCATGTGTAGGAAAGCTGCGCGCACGCGTCATTCCGTGGCTCGGAGTACGTATATTAAATTATACGGAACCGTGGTCGGGAATACTCGTGATACCGTTGTCCAATCTTGAATGCCATTAAAAGTTGCCGCAAACGTGAGACTTGTTCGCCCGACGCAAATTCAATTAGAATATCCGTAGCCTTCCCCCATCCGTCTCTCTYTCTCTCTCTCTCTCTCTCTCTCTCTCTCTCTCTCTCTCTCTCTCTCTCTCTCTCTCTCTCTCTCTTTTCTTTCGCTCTGCTAACGGATACTCTTTTCGTTTGTAAAAGCATTTTCCAAGACACCTGATTTAATGCACCTCTAATCAAGATACCAATCAAGAATCGACGCGCTCTGATTGTCCACGAGATCGTTGGTGATTCAATTTCCCGTGTTTCAACATTTCGTATATCCTGCAATGTTTATGATTTTAATGATCCAGTAATTGGATCTCGCGTCTCGATTCGAAACCGACGATGCAAGCGTCATAGCAGGGAACGAAAAACAGAATGTAAATCTTATAAATTTATAAGTGTTAGTTCCCGAGTTAGTTTCCAAATGCATTTCGTGATTAGGACATCGAAAACGGAAAATCGGACTTGTTTATCGTCATTTAATTTTCTGCGCATGCTCTTATCCGATGCACAAAAAACAACAAAACAGAGAAGATATCGTGCTGTTACTTTAAAATAGCGACACAGCGAATATTAGCCAGAAATGCGGTTTTCACATCGTCGGCTTTTATTTGCCGGACGGTCCAACGTCGCCATTATGATACACCGGTTGGAGACACGTGATTGCGGTCGATTGAACAAATCAGTCGATAGACGCCGGAGCGTGATGCGCTCGACGGATACCAGCGATTTGATCGAGAGAATGAGCGGTAACGTGAGAACGAGAGAGAAAGTTACGTTAATAGCGCGGCACGCGGAGAAAAGGAGAGAGAGAGAGAGAGAGAGAGAGAGAGAGAGAGAGAGAGAGAGAGAGACACGGAGGGAAACGAGGAGAGGGAGAACGGTGAGGCGGAAAAAATGATTTTTAACATTTCCGATAGATTGCACCTGATTACCCGGACCATACGAGCGGACACGTGCAGTTCCGCCGTGTGTGCCGTGAGCACGCTCGTTCATTCGATGGGCTTCCCTTTGTGCGCGGGAGCGAGAGTAAAGTAAAAAGAACAGCGAAATTAACGGAATGAAACAATGGGAATGGCCGGGCTTAAGGCTTGCTACCGGCCATGTAATGGAATTAGATACGATTAAATTAGCTAAAAGGATTTCGGATTATGTACCGAAGGAGCAAGCTGCGTTTTCGATATTATCGTATTTTTCTCCCGCGAATACCGTCGACCACTGCTCTCCATTCGCGCTCCTGATGCGACCCTGATAACCGCCCTGATAACTCGCGATTCGTAGTTTCCCGCCCTCCCAACTATCTTTCCTATCCCCTCAAAGATGATAAATTACTCGAGGCCTGTTCAAATCAGGGATCGAACGTTCCGTCAAATTTCTTAACTTTTAATCCAGATTACGAGAGAGTCAAAGAATACTTTGCTCGGAATCGTCAGATAATCGTCTCGCGAGTCTCACATCCGTATAAACTCCGGACCACCAATAGCGAGGGTCCAAGAAAATTATTTTACGCGATATTAAATTTTCAAGTTTGGAAACCAGCAGTAATTCCAGCAGCCATTCGAGCTGGCTCTAAATGCACACGTTCGATCGGGAATTGCCTGATAATCGACATAACCAGCTCATGACCATGAACTTTTGCGTAACTTTGTTACATCTCATTTTAGATCGTTACATTCGCCCTTTCCTCAGCGACGCGATTGTAGAAAACTACAAAGATTAGATAATTCTGCATAATTCTCGGAGCTGCTCCGATGTCCAGATACAGTCCTCGATCGACAGTTTATTTCGAAGCCGGGACAGAGAAGAAGAATGAGTCGCGAGAAATACCCAACGAAAGAGGCTCTAGGGAGCTTTTCCGCGGAGCAACCAAGATCTGGGCAAACACGATGCCGCGTACGGTAGTAAGTGGATCTTTTTGAAGGGGTTTAGAATTCATGCAGGAACGTCGTCGTAAAAATAAGACACAGCTCGCACGTCGCGTTGCCGCTACAAATTCGTGTGCGCCGATGCGCTATTTTCCGCTCCGGTCTTTTCCGGTGCTGCGTTCTTTTATACACGTATACGTGCACCCAGCGAGGGAATCCAGAACGCGCGCGCACTGTCTTCCTACACGCGCGGATAGGAACGTTCTTCCGTATCAGCAAACTGTCGAGAAAGTTGCGGAGGAAGAGCGAAAACGCATCCGCGTTTAGCCGCGGAGCAGCCGAATTTCGTTCATCAGGAAAGTTACCGGCCGAACGAAGTAACGCGAATACGAGAAAAGTATAATTGACATTCGACCGTTGTATCGCGTCTAGATAATAAACAGGCACGAGCTCGCATGATGCAATTTATTTTGTAATGGGCGAACGCTGGCCCGACTGCGAATTATGCGAATCACGCTGTGATTTCATCGCGAATGACAATTACACGTTGCATCGCATGAAAAGAGACATTCGCGTCGAGGAAATTCCCAACACTTGGGGGGGAGAGAGAGTATATTTCAACGCATCTCAACGGTTCGCTCTCTCTCTCTCTCTCTCTCTCGACATCTCCTTAAGCCCGTAAAGTAGCACAGATGCATTTAAACGGCTTCTTCTTTTATCGGTATCATTGAAAACGGATAAATCGCAGGTAACGATTGATCAGCTAAAATTGAACGCTCATTCCGCGACGAGTGGAATCTACATATGTGAAATCTATCGATCCGATCCGCTGAGAGCAGGAAATCTTCCAGATAAAACTGCAGCCTAAATGAGCAGCATAAAAATTGTTCTCGCCAACCGACATAAACGACCAAGGATCTCACGACGTCGGGCGCGACACGTTTCGATCATTAAGACGATAGAATTCTTCGTACGCATAAACGAATTTTTCATTAGCATAAACACATACGAAACGGCGCAAGAACCGCGCGAGGCAACGGGCGAAACGAAGAGAATTTAACTACACCAGAATTAATGCGCGCAGTTGCTGCGGCTGCGTTTCGCCGGAAGGTAAGCAACTCGACAGCGCGAGGGATATTACGAGGTGTGTATAAGCAAGGCGTATCATTTACATTTCCATATTTACAGTCGCGAGTCGATGAGATAATGCAAGTGGGAGTCCTTCGAATTACCGCGCCGTGATGCGCCGACTTGTCGTCGAGCGTGGAAACGCGATTCGGAAAAACTCACGGGAACATGCTTCGTACAATTTTATCACGGCTCTCCGTCCGCGAACAATGACAGAGTCATTGCGCTGAAGCGAGAGAGAGAGAGAGAGAGAGAGAGAGAGAGAGAGAGAGAGAGAAGCAACCATCCCGCATAAAGCCGGGACATTATCAAGCAAATGGAAAACAATGGAGAGATATCGATCGTCGATTGGCCGCGGCATGCATCCCATTCGAGCGCGGCTCGTTGACGATGCTGCACACAAGCGCACACCTGTGCGCGACGCTCGACTTTACGTTCACACTTTGGCGATTTAAGTGCCTATGAACTAACAAGTTGCCGCGAGTCCGCCGAGATTCGAAACGATCGGAGGAACGTACTCGGCGAAATCACCGTCAGCCAGAGAAAATTATCACCGCATTCGAGAACTTCTCAACGTAGGGACTTGAATAAAATCGACCTTACCTCCGCCGAATTATTTCGGCAAAATTTACGATAAACACGAGAAAGTAAACGCGAGCGAGTATGAGAATAAAGTCTCAAAGGAAGGAACGTTCGTTCTCGTCGAAAGAAATTTGCTCTTGAAAAATAATAGAGCAGTCACGGTGCATCCTAACGAGAGAGCGTCGAAAAAGGAAAACGAAAACGGTGCGTGTTCCGTGCGGGAGCTCTTTGTAAGCGATATTAATTTCCCAAGCGAACATCGCGGCCCACACGTAGCGAGAAGCGTAACTTTGCGAACGCGAACGCGAATGCACGCACTCGTACGTTCTAATCCGCGGAGAGTGCAAAGTAGCATAGCTTCGCGATGAGGGGGAGCCGACATGGTGCTGAAAAATTTCAAAAACTGCCTCGAGAGGCGGAATCATGGGGGGAAGGGAACCGCCAATTCTCATTTGGACGCAACGCCGCAAATCGCGCGGCATTTCCGCGCCGTGTCGTGGCATCATTTTCGGCAAGCGAGCGGACGCTACGCGTCCCTGACCCCTGTGTCGCATGTAAATGGTTGCGCGCAATTATGTTACGGGAATATTTTTCGTCCTTGTCAACGTGCTCCGTGTGCTCTTGTGGCGTCGCGCGCGAATGCAGAAGCCACAACGATCCTATGGACGGAGTCCTTCAGGCTCGCGTTAAAAAATACCTCGCTGGGGGATTCTAGCGGCGAGTCCCGTCCATTGACGGCAATTGCGAAAACAGAACTCGCTTTATTCGAATCATCGACGTGTCATAGCCGCTCGTAACAAGATAAATTAAAGCCGGTCAACGAGATAAATTAAAAAAAGAGATCGATGCTAGTGATCTCCATGTTGATGCGCGGCGTATTCCCAAGCAGCCTTCGCGCCCGCATTTTCCATCAGCTTCCTTTTTACCTCCATTCCGGTATCGAAAAGAAGCTTCAAGTGCAAAGATCAAACCGTTTACCGCGCCGTACAATCCGATTCAAGATGCCGAGCGCTCCGGAAAGGAAACAAACGAGTCGCAAAATTCCGCGACGCGTGCGGATCGATGGGCGAGGCGCAATTAGAAGACGAAATTGGTCGCGTGTGAAGGGGGAGCGGAGCGGGTCGGGGAGGGAAGGGGGTTAAAAAACCGCTCAAAAGCAATTTGATGTGGCGCGGCGGATGCATCGGGCTGCTTTGAAGCCATAAATTCGCGAGGGACCGCGATTGCGGCGGGTGCGGCGAGGGAGGGTGCCTCACCGTCCAATCGTACGTTGCGCTCTGGCTGCTCGTTCATGCATTTCAACGCTTGCAAATCATTCATTCCGACTCATTGTCGGCAAGTCGGTAACGCGCTACGCGCGTTGTCACGCCGCGCGAAATGCAGGCGCGCGCGTGCACGTCTCTCTCTCTCTCTCTCTCTCGCGCGCGCGCTCTCTTTTTCTCTATCCTTGCCTCTGTTCGCCGCGCACCATGAAATTCCACGAAACAGAACGCGGGGAGAAGGGCCGTGCCCTTGAATATTTATTGTTCCCGCGGGATCGAATTCTGCGCCACGAGCCATTCCGAATCGCACGAATTGGCACGAAAACGCGCTCATTACGTCATAGCCGAGCCGCGAATCGAAAAAGCATCGCGGTTGTTATCGCGAGAATTGGTCGGGAAAAAGTCATGTACCGAGAAAAAGAGAAGGATGAACGTGCTCGACGATGCGGCCCTCTGTTATTTGCTTTCGTTGGAGCGGTTATCTCATTATTTAACGCACTTGGCGTGAACAGTTTCCCGTTCGTCATGTTTAATCATATGTTTATTCGCGTTCGCAGTTCAGCTATTAATTAACGATTTCATATGTTATCGATATCGCGTGTTACGTGACAGCGTAACAATTCAGGTATGTATCTACAATTCGTGATATATATACAGACACACACACACAAGATGTCATGAAAATCACGGAAATCATAATTTAGAAGCAATTTCAAGTGGACCAAGTGAAAAGATAGTCCACCCTTCCATTTGCGTTCTCGAGCCGTTCGAATCTGGAATCTAAAAACAAAAAACTCTTCAGAATTATCGCGGAATACGCTAGCTTTTTTTTCGCTGTCGCTATATGTAGCTTCATTAGCGATTGATTCATCGTCCTGTACAAAATGGAAGCAGCGTCCCAGGCGACCCTCCCGTTATTCTAAAACGGCTACGTGGTCAAAGATCGATTACAGCCTGCCTCATGTAGAATGAAACAGCGAGAAGTGAAAATTTCGCGCGCGAACACGCTCCGAGCCGCGAGCGTGTAATTCCCATTTTCAACGGCAAATCGTTGACAGATTCGATTCTCGCGTGAGACCCGAAACGGGAAAAACCAAAGAGTTCACGGACAATTACGCGATCATCGAGCCGGGCGACGATACGCAATCGCCGAATATATCGCATGAGCACCGATGAACACGCGACGAAACAACGCTTTGTTGCGACACGCTGCGCGCTGGAGCCGCCGTCGTATCGGCTGCACACTCTCCTCGATCGTTCGGGGATCACGAAGAGAAGAGGAGGTTAACAGGCCACGACGAGGAGCAGAGGAGGAGAAGTGGGCCCAGACAGAAACGGGACGGGGGAGGGGAGGGGAGGGTCACGAACGAGACTGCGAGTTCGTTCGGGCATCCAAAAAAGGGGAACGCAAGAACGCCCGTGGATTTACGTTGATGTATCGCCCGAGGTGAACGAGAAAGAGAAAGGACCGTGGAAGGGAGGGAGAGGTTGAGGCAGGCAGGAGGGAGGGAGGGAAGGAGGGAGGTTGAGGCGGAACAGGGACACAGAGGGAAAGAAATATTTGTAGGTTACGCCGACGGGTCAACGCCACCCGCCTTTTCCTCGCGGGGATCGCAGCTTGTCACGAGACTAAAATTAAAACGAGGCGAGCAACATCCCCGATACCAGCATGCGTGTGCCCGGAGATGCTCGTGACACCACGCTTTGAGCAGCACCGATAGCAGCGTCGATACTGCTAGCGACGATATATCGAAATAATTCGCAAATTATCGCTTATTGCCGAAATACTCGCGATACTTTGATTTTTAGATATCCCCGCAACGCACTTTTCGTGCCGATCGCCCGCGTTGGGGAATTCACCGAGTCGTTGAATCGCAGGGAGCTTATTTTTCCATTTATTGATGAGTCACGCCGCGGGATATATACGTGTGCGTGTTTAACTTTAATAAAAATTCCTGCTCCATTTGAACTTTGGTAAACTTCGCTATTAAAAGTCCGAGCGTTATTCAATATCGATTTTATCATTGAACCTCGCTACACTATCGATTTTATCATTGAACCCCGCTAAACTAAGACGACGACTTTGTGATCGTAGCGAAAAATGTAAACGGAGATGATACACGCGATCAGACTCATGCGTAGTATCGTGACACTTTAAAATTAACTTTCTCGATTCGGTTCGCGGCAAGAGGGGAGGTCATGCGATAATAAATACGATACCACGCGAATATGATCCGTAGGCATCTGAGGCAAAATACACTTTAACGGGAAAACGATAAGACGGCGCAAAATTGGATACAAGTTATGGCATACATTGGCAAGTTTGTAGTTTAAGATACCGCGGTGCTGCTCTATGCTCGCACGCTTACTCGCGCCGCTAATATCGCCACCGTTCCTGCCCCGTTTCTGCTTTGTGCGCTTTCAGGCGCAACAACTTGCGCTACTCGACGCGCTACGCGCGCAACCCTCGAATTACGTCGCCACTCTCAGCGGCGCATGCACGCGTTACCCACCCCTTTGTGCCCTCCCATTCTCCGAGGCTCTCGCGCCAAGGATTAATACGCACAGAGCGTATTATAAAACACGATAATCTCAGCGGTACGGATCGGTAATCCGTTGTCTTCGAGCTTTTCTTAACCGAAATTCCATTACCGCTTATCTGCCCTGGCAGTTTAATTAATTAAATCCACGTGAATTCCCGTCGAGGCGGATTCCACCTCGTAATTAACCGAGACACAAGCTTTCGTAATATGTTTTCATTATCTCTCAACTTAATTCGACACCTTTTAATTTTCGATATTAATTAAAAATTTAATTAAACATCCGTAGTAATTTTCGTCCAAGGTGCGCGCAGTGCGACTCGCAATTTACCGTGGCGCATTCATATTAACGTCGCATTTTACGATATACGATTTTACGATATACCCTCCCGCATACACGCGCGTATTTATCTTTCTTTCTTCCTCCATTTACTCTTCGACATCGATCAAATTCGACTCCTCGAAGAGAACGAGAGTCACGGAAGTGGAAAACCTCCGCGGGTCGGACACATCCTTTTCAAATTATCGATCGATCTGGCCCCGCCAATGAATTTCAGCCCGTCGACCGACGCCGAATCCATGACGTGATTACGCTACTACGAGATGACGTCATTAAAAACCACACCGATGGATTGTTTGAGCCGCGGAGCGATGCGGCTAGCACTGCCGATTTACATGCGTAAATTTTTTTCGATGGTTCTTCATTTGAACATTCTAAGCTCTTCGGGCGGAATTTGCATTCCGTTGATTAATTCTCAGCAAGTTGCGACAAATTAACGATTCGTCTACTTGTACGCGAAAATATTCTTTCCAAAGAGGATAATTTACGAAAGGGAATACAACTTTGTCGAATTCGACTCGAGAAATAATTATGGAATATCGGTGTAATAAAATATCTCTATTTTTTCGCTTCTTAACACTTTTTTAAATTATTTTAACAAAGCTACTTAGCTTTGCACATATTTATACATCGCTTCGTTTATTCGAAATAATTCGAAATTCATCTTCCATGCATTCGTCCATATCGGAAAAATAATTATTAAAATAATTCAAAATAATTATAGATGAAACAAATAATGTTTTTAACTGGTAGAGAAAGAGGAGCAATATTTTAGAAATATTTCAATTAACTGTAAGAAGCGCTAAAAAGCTAAATGTTAAATGTTATTTTTTCTAAAAATAAAGATCTGCGCTTGCACTTGAAGATGAGAATAGTTCACAGCACCGGTTTAAGTAATACCTTGCGCTTTAACATTCCCGTTAACGATCATTTATTCTTCACAGCGTCAAGTATATAATTATATAACGACGAATTCTCCTTTTTGTGTAATGTAAAAAAACTGAAATGTTACATTCGTTAATATATCCTCTAAAAGAATGTTTACTCTTCAGCCGTATGCAGTTTAGAGGGCAGTTTAAAGATATTAAAGAGCGAGATCTTTGGAAGCATTTCCAGTAACGGGCATCACCATTTCATTCATCGGCAATTTTTCGGCAAACACCGAGAATCATAAAGAATAATATCTAGGTTGGAAACGAACGAATAGCTTCTCACTTTTAACGAAAAATACGAAAAACCGAGAGAATAAATTTCTATTCCTCGGGATAAATGCGCGGTCTGTTTACAGCTTCCGTGCTAGAGGCGAGGTTTCGATTATTGTTGGCCACAAGTCACACAAATCTCGGAAGATGTGGGCATCCCGCCTATGATAGTTGGACACGCGTTACATCATAGTCCATAAAACAAGCAGCTTCCGCGCCTCCGATCTCTCGTATAGATCTGGACACGCTCGGCGAGCATGATGTCACAGGATAATTCCTCGCGATGATGCTCGCAAGAAGAAACGCCTACATACCTAATTTGCCGTGCGATTCCGAGCGGAATCTATAAATTTCAAGCGGCAGAAATTACGCTTCACGACCTTCGATCGCATCGCGGAAGAACAAGCTGTAACAGCAGGCGAATGCGTGTGTCGGATCGTTACATGGGATTCAGTGCACTTCCCGGCTGACGTAAACTTCCGGTGCGCAGTTACCTGTGCATAGCTCGCATTGAGTGCATGGCTCGAATGAGAGACGGGATTTAAGCCATGGATGTAAACGAATATGAAAAGAATGCGTGGGCAATGTGTAAACGTATAAACTTATAAACGTATAAACTTAACAAGCGCGCTCGTTTAATTACGATAACAATTGGACCGTTACTCGTTTCGACATCGTATTCCGCGCGTTACGCGATAAACTAATTCCATTGAAAGAGATATCAGGAAGTATCGTCACGTTTTCCATCGTTATCGTTCCCATAATCTTTTACGAGAGAGAGGGAAAAAAATGCGATCGCTATCGGCAATAAGCGGCAATAAGCACTCGTCAATCAACGTAACGGCGGTGACAATTGTGTCACATCATTAGGCGCATCTGTTGGAACCGCCGTGACTATGGCCAAATGTAAACCTGCTCAAGTCTCATTGTGAAAAACGTATCGATTACACGGGTGTCGCCGTAAAGACCTTCGGGTGTCAGACCTTCGGTAGGTAGGTGCGACTTCCTATGGGCACCGTAAACATGCGGAAACCGCCGCCAACTAAACGCCGGCGCTAGAAAAAGGGTCCCGGCATCGCGCGGCAGGGAGGTGAGGAGCGTGGAAAAGATCTCAATAGGATGAAAGACGACGAGGTCGGAATGTCAGTGGGACACGCCCGTTGGAAGGTACTGTAATTTGATGCGTTTGTGCGCGGATGCACGCGCGAGCATTATCAGCGAGTAGGCAAACGACGCGGCGCGTTTATCCGCGACTGTTGTGTGCGCACTTCTTTTCCTCCTCCTTCTCCTCCTCCTCCTCCTCCTTCCCCTCCTCTTTCCCTTCCTGCTCCCTTTCTTCCTCCTCTTTGCTGTTCGGCATGAAAATTATCTAGCCGCCGCGTTACGTCACGTAGAAAAAATACGCCGCGGCGGCTAGCCGTGCGAGAGAAACGCGATCTGATCGGGGACACCAACGTGACGTAAATGCGCGCGCACACACATGGGGTAAATATCGGCTCGGTCGAATTGGACCTGTAAAACGAATCCGTATCCCAGACTCGAGCGAGCCAAGGGACCCGAACATCGCGCGTCCCTTGTAATTTTGACTTTTGCCCGCGCCACTGGTCAGACGAAACATACACGTGTCGTGCCATTCTATGCGGCGAACGCTCACACGTGTGTGGCATTTAAGTTCGAATTCGCTTCAAATACATCCAATCTCGAAATCCATTTTGGCCAATTGGCCAAGTGAACGGTCAACCGAATGCGAATGAGAAAGTAACAAAGAAGTAATGTCTATGGATTTATGCAAATTAATATCGCACAATGTAATTGCGATAATGCACTAATACGTGCACCCTAATCGATCATCCTTGCAACGATTCATCGAGAGCACGACGGAAAGGCAAGAAGGAATCATAATTATTGTTACTAGATTTTTTACTTCCGCCATCGATTTCCGGGAAATGCACATTGCGCTTGATATCGCCATCGATGACACAAATTGCGACGTGATGTTGCAAAACAGATAAAAGGAAACAACTTCCCGATACTAATAGCAATAGCTGTGAAGTTAGCTTCACAGCTTGCTTAAAGATATTCAATCGACAGACAATCGATGATCTAAGTTTACTCTTTTCAACGCGTTCACGCTTTGACATCTCCCTCGCCTATGTTCAAAGCGTGAGCGTGTATCGTTCTAAACACAGCAAACATAAAGAGATGAGACGTGGAAAGAGCATATAGTTTAAGAGCAAAGACCCACACTTTGCGATCGAAAGGAAAATCTTTGGATCGCGCGGCTGCGAGCTGCAATATCGTCAAACGATAATAGAACGCATACGTACTTGTGCGTGAGATAAGCGTCGTTCTCAACTACGGCTTGACAGGGACGGACGATTTTCACGATGATTTTACAATTTCGACGAAACCTCCGCCGGATGCGTCATGCGTATTTAATGGATTCGGAAACATCGGATACGTCTCGAGTACGATAGCGAGAGATATCGAACACGCGTACACACTTTCTCGAACGCGACAACGCGAATTCGCGAGATCTCTCTCCGCATACGAAGACACGATTGAGGTTACGTGCGTTTCGGCGCGATTGAACAAGTGAAACGCGACGTTATCGTAACGGGTACGTTTCGAAACGCGGCTATCGCGTCGTTACGCGATAATTCAGCGGATCCAAGCGGTGAACGCGATAACGATAAGCGCAAGCGAATGGCGACGAAAATTCGAGCCGACCGCGCACAGATTTCTCGAGCGGTCACGCGTGCGGATCTTGTATGACTAACTTCACGCGATCGCACGATCGATCTTTTAATACTCGCGAAATACCCCACGCGCGCTCGAGATTGAATCAAGCGCAATTCACGCGCATCATACGGCGGTTCAATCTCTTGGACGAAAAATGTGCCATTGGCATACTTTTGGCTGCTTTCTACATCATCCCTCCGCGCATCTTGCGTCTATGAACCGTCACTTATTTTCAATCTGTCCTCTGATTAATCTTTTAACCTAAATATCGAACCTCGTTGATCATTTGTCAATCGCGATTTAAACAGACGGCCGGAAAAGCGAGAACCAATCAACGTCAACCAATAAACTCGGGAGATAATCTTATATTTTTGACAAGACAAATCTTATGTTGCGCGTATTACGCAGTTTGAAATGTAAAATACGATGCAATGTTAAATAATGTACTCTTTTCCTTCTTTTTTATACATATATATGTATATTTTTGTCGTTGTCGTTGTACTTATAATCAACGATTTTCGAAAAGAATGGCAATCTATATTGACAGATTAACACTCATAGTATTCAATTATTTCGCAGATCAAACTATCGGAATTATATAAAATTATATAAAATTCATATTCATGTATCCATATTCATGTCATATAAAAATCATTATCGGATCGAATTTGCGAACATGTCGATCGTGTCTTTTTAATAACCTCTTTCATTGTGTAATATGCGTCAATCGCGACATCGAATTGCATGGAGTTACACCTGATTAAATATATATATTTGATACATGTTTAAAAAAACAATCGCAACGTATTTTCGATTTGCCGATTCGAGATCTGATTTTTTACTGACTTTAATTCCTTTAAACTCTATTTCGCGCGGAGTGAATTTACATAAAAACCTGGATAAGTTAAATCACTCGGCAGCCGATTTCGTTCACTTTAATCGGCAACACTAGAATAATGCACCTGACCTGACTGCAGTACTTTTAAAATCGGTACCTCGTTCATCTAATAAATTATCGATCAATTTTATCTCTTTTAACATCTGTTCGTCATGTGTCCAACTTGATAACACTGAATCTTCGGTAGCCATGAAAATTTCACTACTTTAGCACTAAACAGTTTAGTGAAAGTAAGCATCATACTAATTCGCATCTTACGATTATCACATGACTGCATTAATAACGTGAACACACATTTGAAACAGTAAAATGAATCTTTGTCATTCAGCGAGGTCACATCGCGTTTCGCGCGATTAATTCGTTCGCGACGCGGAGCGATAAGCGGAAGGGCTGCCTAGGAAATTTGAGAAAAACGCGCAACCGGGACATAGAAACGCGACGTGACGTCATTTCGCGCGCGCGTAGAGGCGTCCGCGTAAAAGCACACGCGATGTGCCTGTGCACACATGACGCCCACGCGGAAACGGTCACGAGGCCTAAAACTCGAGCGGGCTGCCAATCGTCCTACACGCGCATTTAACGTAGTCCTGCGGGCGCTACGAAACACACCCGCATTTTATTCCGGTTATCGTCCGCTCTAAATTCGTCGTATTCATTCGGCGGCGAGATGCGAGATTCGCACACGCACACACACTTACGGAAAATACAGAGGTGGACAGACTGACGAACCGTAAAGGACAATTCACAAGTGGGGAAACTCAAGTGCGCATTACCTTGCTGCGGAGCACACGGAGGGTTCAGCCGCGATCTTGCCGTGATGTTGGTCACCTTGACGCGTGGGTGACGCTCGATCGTCGACGAGCGACGATATAATAGCGGAATAACTCTCTCGTGCGTAAGGCTTCTCACGTAGTCGTCGTCGTCGTCTCCACAGACTCCTACAGGCACCGATCAACAAAACACCAAGTGATATTTCCTGCCGGGCACCACGTACGTATATCACCGTGGCTTCTCTCCACGGTCAACACTACTCTGCTCTCTCTGTGAAGAAATTCTCTGTCCAACTCGTGCGTTCTCACACTTTACCGTATTATTCCGCTAACGGAATTTCGCGACACGATGCGCGCACGGACGATATCCGATGCGACGACGAGTGTATCGCGATTTACGATAAAAACCACCGTTTTCACGCTCACGCTCTATCTCCCTTTCTCCTTCCCTCTATCTCTCTCTCTTCCTCTCTTTTTCCCCCTCTTTAGCCGGCTAGCTCGAGTGCGCGTTGCTGACCTGCTGCTGCACTAATGTTTCAATTCATAATCGACTTTCCCCGATCACACGACTTATCCTCCCGTTTCTTTCAATTTCGCGCGCGCGCGCGCGCACTGCCGCTTTCTCTTTCTCTCTGCGCGTCTCACTCACTTTCGCCTCTCTTCCTTCTCTCTCTCTCTCTCTCTCTCTCTCTCTCTCTGCTCTGCTCTGCTCTCTCTTTCACCTTCTTCGCGGGCGCTGATACGTGATCCCTGACGTTCCTGACGAGCCGCAAATGTCAAACGTCGCCAAGAGTTCAACGTCGGTACGAGTCGCTGACGGCGAGGCACGCGCAACCTGAACGAACGTTGCGGTAACACAGCAACGACGACGGCGACGACGACGTGGATGACGATGATGAGCACGACGACGACAATGACGGCAACGTACTACGTTTCGCGACAATGACGACGGCAATAGTAGCGGTGGCGACAGCGGCTGCGGCTGCGGCTGCGGCTGCGACGGCGACGGCGACGGCGGCGACAACGGCGGCAGCGGCAGCGACGGCGGCGGCGGCGGCGGCGGCGGCGGC
>JAHMML010000002.1:2634879-2821067 GCA_020341155.1 Eciton burchellii
GCGGCGGCGGCGGCGGCGGCGGCGGCGGCGGCGGCGGCGGCGGCGGCGGCGGCGGCGGCGGCGGCAGCGACGGCGGCGGCGGCGATAGCTACGGCAATGGCGACGTACGTCGGGGGCGACGGCAAACGCGGCGGTGTCGTTTGGTACAACCGGCACTTGAACGGAAACGGGGCGATGTATGTATTATAATGCAGCTGACGGAAGCCTCGAATGCGACTTTTGAGAGAGGGTGAAGAGGTAAGGCGAGCGATGCTGGTTAGGCGACGGGATTGCGACTGCTTGCTGCTTGCTTGCTAGCCGCTAGCGGGGGCCTGGCGCGACAGCGACTGCCCGACGGCAGCGCCCCTCTCTCCCCCTCTCCGATTCCAGCGAACCCCACCATCGCGCGTACTCCCCTTACCCCCTTCTCGGGCAGTTCCCCAGCGACTCATGCATTCTATCTCCTTCTGTGCTGTGCATCATGGCGTCTCGCCCGCGCATACGCGTTCCTTCTTTCCCTCTCTTTCTCTCTCTCTCTCTCTCTCTCTCTTTCTCTCTCTCTCTCTCTCTCTCTCTCTCTCTCTCTCTCTCTCTCTCTTTCTCTCTCTCTCTGCCATATCATCCTGCCACATTCCAATGCCTATCGTATATCTCCCTTTCGCTCATACTCATTGGATATCCTCCGCCGCTGAATATTCTCTTTTCGTCATCCACCTTCTACTACCACCGTACGATCTTTCTCTTTCCATCTATCGCCGCTGTCCGACTCTCTTTCTCTCTTCCTCTTGACAGTCCCGGAGTTCTGTCATCTCGTTCGCGTCTACTTCGCTAGATAACGCTGCTTTTTCCTTCCATATCCTCTCCGTTACCACGCATTCTCTCTCCTTCTGTTCCGGAGTTCTACCACCCTCTCGCTCGAGCTATTTTCTCTCTCGCTCGCACCTGCCTGATATCTCTCCTCTCCTCCTTGTCTCCCGCTAACACAGTTTTCCTTCTCTCTCGCTCTTACTCTCCCTTTCTCTTTCCCGCCGCTACAGAGATTCCTGCTGTCTCACTTCCTCACATGGTGCCACGTCGTCACCACCGCCGACGCCACCACCGACGCCGTCGCCGCGACGTCGACGAGCCGCCCCTCCCCGCGGCCCTCCCCGTGGCTCGATAAACCGCCGCAGCGCGCATGCCTGCGTTCTCCCCTCTCCTCTCCTCCCCCTCCCCTTCCCTTACCACCCCTCCCCTCCCCGCCCCGCTGCCGCATGTCCTATCATTCCCCATATGACTGAACTCCGTCTTCGTCTCATCGCCGCCTGGCGACCCAGCCTGTTTGCCAGTTCGCTCGCTCGCTCGCTCGTTCACTTGCCTCGCTGGAGAACCGGCAATGAGGTTAGGTTAGATTTGGTCGCGCATCGCCTGCTGACTATCACGCTCGCCGCTCGCGGGCGGAGGGGCTTAGTCAGTTACCCTCCTCCCGTTCTCTCGATGCCCCACGTAGAGCATCTCTCTCAGTAGTCTGTCGCGATCTCTTTCCTTCTATCGGTACCAAACGGTGAAGGAGAACTTACCGCGCGCATACTATACATCGGAGTAATTTCGTTTCGTCGTACATATGAGAAAGAACAAGCAAAACGGAGCGGGAGAGAGAGAGAGAGAGAGAGAGAGAGAGAGAGAGAGAGAGAGAAACAGAGAGAGATAAAACTCGGAGAAAGAAAGACAGAGAAGGCACGAGGAAGGAAATCAGACGAGATCGCGGAGGGAAATTCTTTATACCGACGCCAATGGCTTCAGCGGGAAGATCCTCGGACGTGATAGGGATGCAGGATCGCTGCCTCGTGCATCTTTCGCACGAGCGCTCGACATCGCACTTATACGCGCTGCAGACATCCTGGATGTCCGAGCGTATCGCGAACGAGCTCAGGATCAAGTTCGATTCGATCTCGTCCGCGCACGCAACGCTCGGTCAAATTTCGGCGCGTGTCGCTTCATTGACTTGAAAATTAGACCGGACGATCCGCTGGTCCGATTTCCTGCAACTGTTCATCGGCATGAATCCAAGAACTGCGAATCTCGAAGCAAAAGAGTGCCATTACGCGGATAATCTCGCTGGCGCTATAGTTTAACACGATGCTTCCCAACTTTCTGTTTCGACGCGTAATCAGATTCGCTGGATACTTCCAAGACTCGATTCAATGATTAAAGCCCTTTGTCGCAAACGGTACAGAATGGTCCGCAAACGAACGCTTGCAGATACATCCCTTCACTTTGAAACCAAACGAAAAGCCGGAATTTGGAACTCGGAAAATTAAGCGAAATCCACGTAGAAAATATCGTGCGCCGTAGACTATGCGTCATAGTGCCGCCTTGATTCTACTTAATCCTATTAAACGCGGGAACTTATTATACTCGAGCTATCGATCGCATTTTAATGCCACATTGTAGCTGGCTCCAGAACACTTGGGCAATCGCGTGTCAAACTGGCCTTCACGGTTGCAAATTTACGTTCCTTTGTACAGTTGACTAGTTCGCTGTATTTTTATATGCGATTTATTCGTGAGAATTTCTCTGGATATGTGCTATACGCGCTTTTGCTGTACACATTATTATAAAATAAATGACATCATGAATATTCTACTCATGAAAATTCATGGAACTACTTAAGTGTTAACCGTCGAGTGCTGATAAAGTTGCTAGTTTTCTATGCAAAGACTTGGCTAATTTATACTGTGTAGTTTCATTTTAACAAATAATTTCAAATGTACATTTAATTCTTTGATGACTTTGATCCTTAATTCGCGCGGGCGTGCGGAAAAACATATTTATTAAATAGTTAATAAACAGATTTATATATAGAAAAATATATATATATGTATGTAAACAAAACACACGTCCTGTCATTACGTTTCCGCTGTACTGCATCTGCACAAAAATAAAAATGATGTTAATGTCGAATTCGTAATAGATATTCAATCGACTTTTAATCGTCATTAATTATCAATTACATGAATTCCCCATTTTTGAGATGCGATATCAAGAAATACATCGACACAGATGTAAGATAACAGAGAATCGAGATGATGTCAACATCAAATATTAAACGAAAGTGGTAGCGAAGACACAAGTCCTAGACCACCAAGAACCATTAAGAACTTGATTTCATCGGTTAACAGGTGATTAAAGGTAACTGAACGTCCTCTCTCGTCCTACGTCATCTTTGCCATGGAACTGAAAAAGAATTTTTAACATGCTGATGTCGGAATTGATCAATAAATCCATATGGAAAATTATATGATACACGAAATCATAAAAACCGTCTATTGACATGTTTCTCTTTACGCTTCCAAAATGATTTTAGACATCGCTGAGGAAGCAGCGTTTGGGAATGGGATAAATATTAAGCGACAGCCGGTGCGAACGTTCTGTAAATCGAAGTGAATCGATGTATCCCGCGTCTCATTGTACGAAGCAAGGAGAGATCGTTCGAGTCCGATATCAAGTCGGGGCCACAGTGTATCATTCGGACTAGCATCTCTCGTATATATCGGTCTAGTATCTCTTGCGGGCGCGCGTGCATCTTGTTCGCATGTTCACGATTATCGCAGCTGCAATGCCTCGGCAAAGATCAGCCCGACTGCGCTTCATCCATGCGGTCCATCTTGATTTAGGAGCTCGATTTCGTTCTCGCCGATCTAGAGCTCAGGCAGACAGCTGAAAGTAGACGCTCGTCGCCTGATGGATCACCTGATGCGGCGCTCCTTTTGCATGTGAAGTCCCGCGTATCGGCTTTTATATCTGTCCTTTAACTTCGTGGACACGGACATTTCGTTTTATTATTACTTTTACGCGGCGTACGTGCGCTTCGAAAGCTGTGGCCTTAATTTTAATGACCAATTCAAAGCCCGGTTTTTGTAACTGACATAATGATGCCAATTATCTTCTCAACAGCACGAGATTGCGTATAAAGCTGATTGAAAATAGAAGCTGAAAATCTCGTTGAAATCTTTAGTCGCAAGATTAGACAATGGTGATTACAGAGTTGCAATTGATAATGAGCTAATGTAAGTCTAACAAACAGCCTTTCCAAACGCTGCTAAATAAAAATGTTGGATAATTAAAGAGAAAGATCCCCCCGTGTACGGAAGTGGAAATGAAGCGCGTGACGACGTTGAGATCTCTAATCTCGTCTCGTTGTTACAATCACAAGAACGTCGATTTGCTCTCGCGGTGAGTATTCCCGGTTCGAAACTCTTTCTTGAGTGAGTTTCGATACTCCGGCGGAAGCGGAAACACGCCATTCCTGTGCCTCTGGTTCTGATAAGTCGAGCTACATCTACCTTGAAATGAATGCACTTTCCATTTTTAAAATCCATATTCCGGGTCACGTTGAAATACGCATCTGCGCGAGAATTTATCTTCGATTTTCTTCTCGGTTACCATACAATATCTTTCTGTTAATATGTTCGCGGTAATTGTGCCCCCTTGTCACCTCTTGTGAGGTTACAATGCTTCAATCAAGTTTCTCATATTTCATTAAAGATCGTTAATTTGTAGAAGATCCCCAAGAAATTTAAAATAAATTTCTGACGGACTTGCGTCAATATATCTATCGATTGATCATTACGCGTAGATTCATTACACATTCATTCTCCAGTTTTATTTATCGTCATTGCTAATTTAGTTTTTAATTAAAAGCAAAAGTCGCGAATACTACTAACGAAGGCTACTCGAAAATCGTCTGTCAATTTATGATTTATAACCGGCGCTCCTTCACGCAGCATAATTCGATATGAGACGCGCTATTGGATGTGCGCTCGGTACTCGCTCTTCCCACACCGCTAATTAATTATAATATCGCCCGAGATGCATAATCGAGAAGATCAAATTGTTCGGCAAGCACCGGGGATAGCATCCTGAACGCTGAAAAATGAATAGCAAGTCGCTGCAGAGCAACGGCAGTTCGGTTGCATAAAAGCGAGAAAGAGAAGATATCGCGGGCTAAGACTGGTGGGTACGGGTGCGGGGAGGGGGCGGGGGAGGGGGCGAGGGGGCGAGGGAGAGAGGCTCGGAACGTTAGAGAGAAAAGAGAGAGAAAGGGAGGGTGGAGAGAATCTGGTGGGGAGCAAAGGCAAGGTGTGACATGAGGAGATGCGAAGGGTATGAGGTGATATTCCTCAGGAAGCTGAACCGAATAAATTTTTAACAAAAACTGCTGACTCGCCACTCCTTACGTTTCTTTCTTTCCGCTTCTCCTTTGCAGCCAGCCAGCCGGCTGTCTGCATTTCCTTCACCCTGCGCGCTCTGTTGCGCTATTTTCGATTATCAGCGGTACGAACATCTCCCGACGTTTAGTTGTATTATGGGTATAATATCTATGCGTTGTCATCGATACGTGATAACATTATCGGTTCTGATACCTGATTGTTACTCAATATTAGCTGCATGTTGATGCGTTTGAACATGCCGGCACGGGAGGAAGGCAATAAAGCGAATAGGGCGAATAGATGCTTAGAGAGATCGCAGATAACGTTACCTTCTCATCGTGCGCAGTGCGATTTACTTTTATTCGAGCGCCACTTGACCGCGCAGATTTCTCATGTGCGAACGAATGTGCGAGAGGCCAGCGGGTTCTATAAAATTTCAGCGATCGTTTAGCCAACAAAGGATCACCGCGTCGATGCTCGTACTATATAAAAAGAACATTATATATGCCACAGACTGTACATGTCGCGCACGAATACTGGAAAGTTAAGCAGGGGCACTGATTTTAAATGAACGTTCCCCATTGTTAAGCCACGTGCCAGAATCGCGCGGCGACTCGCGCCGGTCGATTCCTTTCGAGGAAACGCGAAACACGTTATATTCGCAAAATCGTGTTCCTTATCGCATTTCTAATTCGTTTAATTAAGTCTGAATAGCGTCTGACGTCAAAGGCGACAGACGGATATCTTCGGGCGCATCAACGGCAATCGCGAGAATGAGAAGCGCGAAAGCGCGGAAGCGCGATGCCAGAGATGAAGGGGGGAAACTCCGATTCGACGTCGGGGGGTTTGATTTGACGTTTCGCGCGCGCTTAGAAAAAGATTGCGATTATTGGCTGATATCGTCGACCGACGTCATATTGTCCTAGTATCAGTGTCTTCAGCCAGCCGACGAATCCTATTTTCCGTTTCATGTAAATAGGATCTGCATTATGCATGCGGCGCGCTACAACGCATTGTGGCACGTATTAGTAACTCATTACACGCCGATGCGTATGCGTTGCTCGAGATAACGACGTTGTCTTGGAACAGGCTAAGCATCGTGCAGTCGTGGGCAGTAGCGTAGTTACGGGGCCATGAAAATACTGCCGTAGGCAGTAGGTGTTACGTCGGGTAATCTCTTTCAAATTACTCGACGGCATAGTGAACGGCGTTCTCTCTCTCTCTCTCTCTCTTCCCGTCTTTTTTTATGCACTCTTTTATCATCGCCACATCGCAGATGCATCACGTCGCAAGCTGGACACCGGAGGTGTCCCATACGTCCGGCTTTCAGAATTTAGTGTTTCTTTATCACTGGATATAAATTAGACATCTCGCGATTGCATCGACAGATATAACAAGCCGTTGTAAAAACGGAGAGCTTGTAAATGTGCAATTTCTCACGAGATATCGATGACCATAACCGCGCTTGTTATCCCATAAAAGGATGATAATTCGCGAAGGACAGCGCCGATATTCGTATTGCGACCCTCTTCAAGCGCCATCGCAACAGCACCCGGTGTGTATCGTCTGTTACGAGGGTAAGATATTCCGCGGGAGAATACTGCGGATAATGAGCGTATCTCTGGCGCGCAGGAAGAAAAAAGGAAGAGGAAGGAAAGAATACCGTAACGACAGAAGAATATCGGGAGGGAGATGAAGAAACGAGAAGGAGAGAGAGAGAGAGAGAGAGAGGAGGGGAGAGGGAGATTTTCGACGGTGTAAAGCACGAATAGGGAAACAGCGATTCGATCTACACCCTCGGCACCATTTCATTCCGTCGGGATGTAGCCCGAATCGAGGAACAGCGCGTAACGCGCCAGGCGGGATGGAGCGAGGAGAGAGCGAGAGAGAAAGAGAAAGAGAAAGGGAGGGAGCGAGAAAGAGAGTGACCCGAATGAGAAGAGGAGTATAAAAACCCCCTCGGGGCTTCGACTCAGCATCCCACGATATCTACATCTATTTTTGGCCACGGTCAGCTGTAGTTGCACGACATTAGCATAATGAAGACGGTTCGCCTCCTCTCGTTCTACCGGCGTCTCTACGCGTGTGCCATCTCTCTTGGCTGCAACGTACACGCACACATCCCTCGCGCATTTTCCCCTCCTACCTGTCCTTCTTACGTGTCGTATCATCTCTCCTCTCGTTTCTTTCTTCCATCCGTTCGAAAATGGAACGCCGGTCCGGTAATGCCGTTGACACCACCTCTCGGATGCCGCGACATACACAGCGACAAGTTACATGGACTAGACTCGGAGAAAATATCAAATTATCGGGATGAGAAAGTGTGCGCGGGAGTCGGCGGAGGTCGTCTGTGATACGAAACCAGTTCCCGAGTGCGCTAATCCGTACGATGTTCTCTTGCGGTCTCTTCCTTTGTCCCGAAGCAGATTACGAATTTTTCGCGATCGCACGGCATTTATATCTGCCGGTATCCCGTAAATCGCGAGGGAAATAATCGTCGCTACGACGATCGATAATCTTGCCTCGCTATACTGCGTGCCGTTAAATGCATTTTCACGTAATCGTCACATAAATTGTAGCCAATATCTCCCGATACAGAAAATTATATATAATTTCGCGTCGTCGACATGCGATTCAAGGTAACATGTCTCTAAAAGCTGCCGGAAGTATCCGAAATGGATGGAATACCGGAAGCCTCTCGCTCATTATTATCGATAGAATGATATAGTCGAGCAGACCTCACCTCACCTGTATTTCTGATACACACCTAATTGCACAACTGACAAACGCGATTATGCAGACGTGGGTCATAGTTTGACGCATATACGTACATAGAGGTTTGCCTTTACAGGAACATCCATACAGATACAGCGACGTGCATTCATCGCGGTAGCGCGAATAAAATTCCGCAGGATTTCGACGAGAGGCTTTCACGATGGTCGCCTCTCGTGGACGATTTACAGGCGAGTTCGGCGGTCCGCCGAGAGCGCAGTGAAAAGAGCACGAGTTGAAGCTGAAAAGGGGGCGAGAGAGAGAGAGAGAGAGAGAGAGAGAGAGAGAAGAGGGTCGAGCGCGTGATTCGAGAGAGCGCTAAGAGAGAGAGAGAGAGAGAGAGAGAGAGCAAGAGAAATACCGATGACGAAGCAGGACGAGAGTCCGTACAAAGGAGCAGTACATCGAAGCGAGCGAGGGAGAGAAGAAGAAACCTGCTCCCCAAGACGGCGCATCGCGCCGCGCTAACAATACAATAAGATAACAAGCTACGAGCGGCGGGGCCTCGTCGCGCTAACTCGGCTTTCGTGGATAACTTGGGGCGTCGCTCCACGGGGCCCGTAAATGCGCCCCTATCCGTCGCGCGAGTTATATCTCGCCGCATCCACCCCCGCGAAAACACCCCTTTACTCCTTCCTCTCTCTCTCTCTCTCTCTCTCTCTCTCTCTTTCCCTCTCTTTCCTGGTCCGTTTCCCGTCCGCCTGCCTGCCTAATCTTCGCGAGAAGACGTCGGCCTCATAATCCCTCTCGTAGCGATAAAATTGCTCGTTACGCCACGCGTGATCGCATCGCCGGGATGGTCTCGTGGGAGCACGGCACACCCCGCGCTGCATATATGTATATGGCGATCCCCCGAAATTTATTGTGAGTGATAAAAAAGAGAGCGCGAGGATTATCGTCAAATCGCAATTGCGTCGATGGAACGCGTCGCTTCGCTTCGCTGTTCTACGAATGTCATTTCGCGAATGTCACGTAATGACGTAATCGGTTCCTTGTCCTTGTTCGTCTTTTGCATTCTGCATCGCCTCCTTCTCTAACGTCGCTGGTATACCGCGAATGATATGTTTATCTGCTCTGATCGAGTCAATCAACGTAATGGAGCCGCCGCGAGGTTCTTGTATCGTTCAAATAATTTATATGTGATCAAACGCAGAGTATCCCTGTAAATTTTTTTATTCCAAACGTGTAATTATTGCGCGTGTAATAATTGCGAAAGTATTTGAACAATGGAACAATGAACGGCAGTAAAAGCATTGCTGTTCAACGCAATTGAATTAATATACAGGGAATTGATGACAGATAAATCTCTCGATAATTCCTTTTTCATACAAACATTAATTGCCGAGTGTGTTTCAGATCCAGTTGGTAAATTCCGACAACGGACCGGCGCAACTCTCATTGTAAATTTTTATTCACTCTGAATCTTTCATTTCAACTTCATTCACGCAGCATTCATGTATCATCCAGTCATTTTGTCCCATATTGCCGAAAATATACTGGCGAGTAATCCCTATGGCGATTTGATTGGTCAAAATCGTTCTGTTCATCGTTCATCACTGATCAATCGTTGATCACCGATGCTTGAACGCACCTTCGTGCGGATGAAAAATGCCCAAAAAGAGGAGCAATAGATAACAGGTATTATAGCGTATGTATGCGTGAGAGAAAGCGCAAAACTTTAATCGCGACGAATGGAAATGGACCTATTCTATCAAACGAATAATGCATTATCAAAAAGTCGTGAAAGTCGTTAACGATCACTTGCTTACTGACAAAATCATATACCCGAGATGCGATCACGCAATCACGCTGCAGATGTACAGCAGTAGCGTGATCTTTTATTAATAATTCCACGCGAGAGGTATCAATTCTAATTGCCGATGGCCGGTAATCAGGGATAATTAATGACGCCGCGTCGTCCGTCTTCATCAGCAGTCGCGCTCCCTTCTTAATGTCGCGACCCATTAACGAAAATCATAGCCGTGTTTTCCTTAATTGCGAGGAACTCGAGTCACTCGCGTCGGCGAATCAACAGATCACCGCGAGATCGCCGATCGCTCCGGCGTTTCTCACCGCGCGGGAAAGGCTCGATCTCTCTCTTTCTCTCTCTCTCTCTCCCTCTGCGAGTTGCCGATCGCGTTGGAATACTCGCGCGCTAAATCATTCCGCTGATGCTGTCGGCTCTCCCGGGATTACAAACGATCCACTTACAAGCCGGTCGGGATTACCGCGACGGCGGATCGATTAATCAGGCTGCACTTTACGCGAGAGGACTGATCGACCAGGTAAGGGCGTTCGATCTCTCGCGAAACGAGAATCCGCTCGGTGTCCGTTACGAAAACTCGCGCCGATGATGCGCTGGTGAGATCTCACGCGAAACGCTCGAACGAATCACGACGCGAGTTCGGCGATAGCCGAACTTTGCGAAACGCCACTCCATATCGTCTCCTTTAAGGTCATCCTCTCTGCGTCCGTTCTCCTGCCTTTCTCTTCGTTTCTGTTTTTAAAGGACTCTCGCGACTCTACCGGCCAGACAATGCGAGTCGTGAAATTTTATTGGGACCAATCGACCGTAGAAACGCTGTAGGAGCGTAGAATAAGAATTCTAGCTAGATATCCTATCGATAAGCGTTTTAAAGAGTTTAAGTGTGTCGGAAAAGGATAGGAAATCGAGGAGCAAGCATTGTGAAACATTGCTTCCAAGTTACGTGTGTTTGTCAGTTTCACGGCACCTCCGGCTGCCGTAAATAAGATCATTCGCATCTAGCCGGGTCTTTGGAAAGAGGCATCATCGCCGCCGTTCCGAATGAAAATCGCGAACGATAATTATGTCGAAAGAGAATAAATGCACGTGGTTGTGCAAAGTGCTTCGCGCGCATATGTTTGCAATCGCGTTTCGTTGTGTCCGAGTTTCCCGTTCTTCGTCTCGCCGGGGCCCCGGCATTATTCCGGGCAAATAACGTTCGCCATTGCGAGCACGGGCGTCGGGGTCACGGGACAAATTGATCCCGCTGCAGTCACGTACCGCCTCGTGTCGGAACAACATAAAAATGTAATTACTCCTGTCATCGGGAGCGAGAGAGACACGCTCGTGGAGCGGCAGGACGAGGAGGCCGAGCGAAGGATGGAGGGAGGGATGCGGTGTTTAGTTTGGCAATGCGAATCGAGTCGCAGGGGTAGGCGGGCGAAGAACTCCGTCGGGCGAAATCTCGTTAGTCAATGAACTGAGCTGAGTTGTTACGTATGACACTTGACCCCATATTGATTCTACAAATTACGAAAACTCTCGCTCCCCCCTTTCGGCGCGATCGTGAGCGGATAATCACCGCTAAGAGGCGGCAGCAATCGGGCAGCGGCGCTCTTGCGCAGCAATAATTGACGAACACCCTCGGATCGAAGCACCCTCGAACTCGGTTAGCGATACGGTTGCCGCGTATTGCGAAAAGTTGCACCGGATGGAGAATAGCGAATCCTTTGATACATACGTATCGGCCACGATCAGCGAAATTGCGTCAACGGTGATAATGTTATTATTAATTAATTAACCGGTCATTATCGGTCATTATAATATTCCTTACTGACAACGAGTATCATCAACGGCCACGGCTACTGTAAGAAAGAAATATTTCAGCGGGATTCCGAGAGAAGAAAGCGACGAGTAAGGGAAACCTTGCAAATATCGAGAACTGCTTAATTGCCTCGTCGAGCGTCGCATGATGCCACGAATCTTTATTCATTGTATCGCAAAGTTGCCGTTGTCGCCGTAGCGGAACTTCATTCCGTTTTATAGCAAGTTACTATTAACGCTGAATACTATTAACCAACTCTCGGCATCGATTCACGCATATACAACAGCGGGGAGGCGGGATATTAGTTAATTACCAGAGGATTGGCAAAAGCCGGGAAATACCCTGCGCGATTCTCCGATGTGTTATCGGCGAGAGGGTGAGAACGACGACGGGGAGGGGGGGGGGGGGGGGGGGGGGGGGGGGAGGAGGAGGAGGAGGAGGAGGAGGAGGAGGAGGAGGAGGAGGAGGAGGAGGAAATAAAACGCACACGGAGAAGGACTGAGGCGTCCGTCAGGCGCCACGCGAGCAGTTAAAGGTTAATCGCCGCCACGGCCACACGGCGAAATTATCGATCGCAGGTCGTGAGAGCTCCCGCGTAAATATTCAGTAACCGCCCCCTCATTTTATCATCGTTTCTTTGCGAAGACAGGATTCAAACGAGGAGGACGCGCCGCGCACGAAAATCGCGGGAACCCTCCGGCAAGATCACGCTCCTCTCTCCATGAGCGACATCCGGCCGGCGATTGTTCTCATTGGATGAGCCGCGACAAAGAATTCCTCAGCAAATTCCTCGGCATCGACGAGTCGATGGAAGCTCGAGTAACTCCTTCCGCAGCGTCGAGATACAGCTTCGCTCGTGTAACGTTCGAATTGGAACGAATCGCTTTGGAATACTAACGACGACGGAAGCTTTCAATTTCGCATCTCGGATACTCCCGAGTCCTCCCGAGTCCTCCCGGGTCCCGTCTTTCTCTCCCCCCCCCCTCCCCTAAATGCTTCGGAAGATAGATATTTTAGATATTTTTTTTCAATGAGCATTAACGCGCGACCTCTCAATCCGCGTGAGCTGCGAACATTCACAGAAAAACGCGAGCGATTTCTTCTTCTTTGCGGTAACAAAATATTCCTTATATATTTAGCTGCCGTTAAAACGAGAGCAAAACCGTCAGATTTCTAAATTAGCGTTAGCACGCTGAAAAGAGTAAAGTGTATAGGACACATCTGACACGGTCGTCGCGACGACCTGAGAGGACGGGCTAACGCGCTAGGACACGTGGCGAGAATAAATTCCGATCGAGACCTTCCGTCGCCCACTTGTCAACGAAGCTTTTCGACGCGAGTTTACGATAAGAGCGAAATGAGGATTCCTTCGGAAAACTTTGCCCAGAGTTCTGTCCGCCGTCGATTGGA
The DNA here is from genome assembly GCA_020341155.1 of Eciton burchellii. Taxonomy (NCBI): domain Eukaryota; kingdom Metazoa; phylum Arthropoda; class Insecta; order Hymenoptera; family Formicidae; genus Eciton; species Eciton burchellii. The sequence continues at coordinate 2,647,802 of JAHMML010000002.1, forward strand.
TTCATCCGCCTTGCGCGATCTGTCGTAATTCCGCTCTCCCTTCCTCTCCCTCTCTCTCCCTCTCTTTCTCCTTGTTTTTTCTCTTCTCTCTCTCTCGGTCGTTCAGCTTTCATTGTATCCCGTCGAATTCTTAGAGAACCGCTGAGATTTCGATACGTATTTTATCTCCGCGCACGTCGCCGCGACTATCGAGATGACCGGCTTGGAGACCTAACGAGATCAGCGGCCACGCGTGGCGAGAATAAATCACGCAATCGTTTCATCAATCGACTGTCATCGAACGTGCCGCCAAATATATACTTGCAGCTAGTAAGGATCACACTCGTCGCAATCGTATCGGAGCACGATATCGAAGACGTTATTAAAATCGTACGTAGCTTTCCAGGATTTTTAAGTTGTTTCAGGTATCATCGTCGAATGCGGCATCAGTTGAATCAGTTTCAATGTATTATTTGTCACGTAGCATGTTTGTATATTTATAAATCCAGATATATTAACTATTTTGTAACTTTGCTCGTGCCATCATACAAAAATCGATATCTTCTGATATTAAATTCTCCCTCCCCCCTCCCCCTCCCCCTCGCTCACTCTCTCTCTCTCTCTCTCTCTCTCTCTCTCTTTCTCTCTATAATCAAGCCGAAAAGTAGTCGCTGTTATTTGATATAATAACGTTGCAATCCCCCTTTTACGGAATAATGGAATTTTTGATACCGTTACTCGTGCGCGTAAACCGAGCGCGCACTTCCCTCCTCTTAGCAACGCTAAATAAAGTATAGCCGAAACTTCCTCACTGGGACGTCCCAAATGCGACTTTGGAACAAACGCTCGGCGCCCTCGAAAAGCAGCGATATTTTCGAGAGGAATTTCCGTCCCCGTTCACGTCTAGGGCGGCCATCGACGAGCGCACGATCGTCCCGCGCGATCTAACGAGATCAGCAGCGCCGGGACACGCGGCGGGAATAAATTCCGATCGGAGACGTTCCGTCATCCACTGTCATCGGGGTTCTAAACGCGTTTACGATGGAACTGACGAGGAGGAGGTCGCCCGCTTCCTGCGCGACGACTGTGCGACGTAACTCTCCTTCGCTCGCTCGCTCGCTCGCTCGCTCATCTTCGATCGATCGTAATTTCCGTCAGTGAGTCACACGAAAGAAGAGAGGGAGTCGCTGGACAACCACGTACGCGCCCCCGTACCACGGGGTTACGTGTGTACGGTGTCACGGCGGAGGGAGCGGAGAGAGGAAACGGGAGGGTGATAGCGCAGGGGCTGACTAATCGCCGAGCTAAACTACCCGGCTGCCCCCGGAGTCGGTCTCTTCTGAGAATCGGTTTCGGAAGGGGGCCTCCTCTGGGAGGGGGGAGTGGGTTTTATCCATCGTTTATATCCCGACATCGAATAGCCGCCGCGAACGCGTCACAGGATGACGCGCCTGACAGATATTATCGCGTCATTCCACGAAACGTAACGTAGCGCTCGCACTTCCTCTCGAGAGATGCTGCCTTTGTTATTATCGGTCAAAGATTATCGTCGACCCAGGCGACGATCTCACTAAAAATTCATGAACGGCTGGCAAAAATGTTAAAGACCGAGCCTCTCTGTCTTTCTCTCTCCTTTTGCCTCGATGCCTCGCAAAAGTACCCAATTCTGGCAAAACGGCGCGCTCTTAAGCGTACGCCTACGCACGTTACTGCGCAGGAGTTTGTCTCGCGTATCAGCGTATTATTTGATACGCCGATCGTAAAGCTGGATGTTGCCTTATAATATCCTCGCCGTTGCTCGCTATAATCGTGCATCATACGTCGGCTACGCGTCCGGAGACAACGACAATCTGTCCGTAAAATGATTCGCCCTAAACGACGACTGCATGCCAAGGAATCGATCCACTATAATATTACACACGTGCACACGTGTACGCCTGGCAGGTATCCAGATGCGTTCACCGATGGGACATTTTTCCGCATGGTAGAACACCGCTGAATGCACAATAAACATGGAAAAGCTTTTGCGCGACCTGTCTGCTTATGTATATCGTGCCGCTGCTAGAGGTTTATGGTTCTAATTTCGTCAGCTCGCTATCCGATCGGGAGTCCCAGACTGCGCGATGTATATTTGATTTTGTGCTTGGCGAGTGTGCAAAATATAATGTCGCTTAGATATGAAATCTCCATCTATTCGAATTCCATGCACGAGACTGAGACACGTAATGGTATTCACGAGCTCGTCGATTTCATGAGCGTAAGCCGTTGCGTCGAGCCGTGTTTCACGCGCTGCATAACGTCTCGCGCTCCTCGGATCAACGAGACGACGTCTCGTCGATTCCAAAAACTCGCGCCACCTAATCTCCCTACACGTGTCCCGCATCGGTGTATAATCGCGTTCGCTCGATTGGCGCGCTAAATTTCGAGCTATCGACGAGATAGCCGCGGCGGAACCGCTCCTGTTTAGCATCGAGACGCGCGCTCGTATCAGCGTCGTCGTAGCGCCATCGTAAATCGTTAACCCGTACGCGATTCTCCGGCGAGTCCCACGGGTAATGACCCGCCGCGTCGAGGAAATAAATGTAAAGATTGTCTATACGAGATTCCGGACACGCGTGACCCGCGACGATCCCGCTCTCTCCGTTTCACCCCCTTCGAGTGCACGGTGACCCGGGGGTTACGTCCAGGCTTTACCCTTCTTCTCTCTCAATTTCTTCCTCGTCCGCCCGTCTCGCAACTCGATCCTGCAACAACAACCCTTCAGCAACCATGACCAGTCTCAACCAGTGGCTCCTCGTTCTTACGATCCGGTTTGAGAAGCTACCCCCGGTGAGAGAACGAGAGGGAGAAACAGAGACGGCGGCTCTTGCACGGTGCAACCTGATTGGCGCACCTTTGACCCCGACAGCCTGCACGCAGGTTGCACGACGAGGCCTGCAGGGTGTTTAATAGAAATCGAAGGAGAGCACCCTTTCGCGCGGACCCCCTGCAGCCGGTCCGGTTTTTGGTGCAGAGCTCGCAAACGAGCCGAGATACATCTTATCTTTTCCGCAAACGACGCTCACGAGATTCGATCGATGCTTGAGCCGTCTCTCAAACGCGCTTCCGCCTGACGCCTGATGCGAACGCGACGCCGACGATATATATTCGCTCCGCTGTGGATTGGTGCCTAAGCGGCCGCCAATCTCGTGTCGCTGATGAAACGGATGGAATCCGCCGCGCGGATTTAACGTTAATGGCGTCGCATCGTACGACGCTCCGCTCCGCTCCGCTCGACGGACCGCTCGTCCGCCGAGCTCGTCGTAAAGCAGAGCACAGAATCGTCCCTCGGGGTGCGTACCGTCGGGCTTTGCGAGTCGCAAGTGTTAAGTACTTTTATCGTTAAGTACGTGCGGCTTTAACGACGCGCCGCCGAGATGATAAACGATAAATTAGCCGGCAGGATTTTACTCGCGTCGACGAGAGTAGCCCGACTCCGATCGAATTATTCAAATTCGGGCTGTAAATTGCATCGGACTCCAGCGCGAGTAAGATACCTCGCGAAATTGAGCCGTGTACAGCGCCGTTCAGCCGATGTTAGCCGCGTATTTGCAAAGATACGTACTCGATACGTACTCATTTGTACATTGTTACATTTATTTTGAAAATTTCGCAGTGCAACAGTTTCGATCTTTCAGTCTATCCTTTTCGCGCTTCCCTTGATTTATTTAATTATTTAAAGAAATAATATTTTCACCGAGATCGTATCGAAGAAGCGCAGAGAGAATCAGCGTTACTCGCATCATACCATACGCGTGTTGATATAACGATGATAATAATAAATTATGAAATTTGTGTCATCGCTTAAACATGTGAATCAGCGATTTGTCCTCAATTTGTCTCAGATGATGCCTCTCGCACTGATGGATTACATTCATTTTTCTCCAAGATTGTATTTTAACTCAATGCTCAAGCCAGCCCCAATAAAATAACGGAAACCTCGACCAGCATTCGTGAGCGAGACTGTACCCTTCGCGCAGGCCACACGAGCAAATCTTCGTAGAGATACGCGATATTTCGCAGTTTCGCTGGCGCCGTAATTGCTTTTATCCGATTTATATGAGAGACGTTTAAAAGCGTCGGAATTAATTCGTATACGCATGTATACGGTTGTTTACTGCTCCTCGTGATGCGTGCGGGCGTTCCCGAACGCGTCGTCAAGCCTCATCGTCGCGAATTCGCTCGGATTCTACTCACGCACCTTGTGCGCGTAGATCGAACCGTTACCGGTTTGTTCTATCAGGAAATTGGACTGCACGAATCGCATCCCTCCGTCCCTCATACGCTTATACCTTGGCGTCGTGTATGAGAAAAGATCGACCTCCTGTATAATAAGGGGAAATAAATATGAGGGATGCGCGGGCTACTCACGAATTTCGAGAAGAAAAGAACGTGGAAGGGCTAGCCAAGGAGGGTAGGATCTGCATTTTTATTGTGGCATATCGGCTGCCCGAAGAAGAGATTCGTTATAATTTTCCGGTCCTTGCACGTTGCGTGTTACACAAATCTCGGATCGCCGTATCACTTTCACGCAGAAATTCTGAAACGGAGAAGAGTCACCGGGATAAAAGCGGAAATTGCTTATCAGATTCGAATGATCTCGCGATATTGGAAATCTTCCCTTAGCGTATCGAAACAATTTATTTACTCTGTTGCCTTATTTTTGAACGATTTCGTCAACCAGATCTCATCTCCAAATCAAATATCCACAAAACGAGTTCGTCCTGTTCGAGTTGAAAGAATGAAGATCTTTCACGTGAATAAAAATAGCGATTTGTTGACAAACTGTTCCAAAACGGATGCACGAATACGACATAAGTTGTGTATGAATTATATGATGAATAATAAATTTACAATTGCGAACAATTGTGAAAGCCCCTGAAATAAAAAAGCAAATTTTAATCCTGCCACAGATCGCGTAAAAACCAGAAACGTGCTAACGATCTAAAGTAGATTCCTCTGTTAGCAATACCCGCTCGGATGCACATCTGTTGTTCACATCCTAGTAATCTATCGAAGCGAATCGATATACATAAACAGATACGCATGCGAGTAGGGTATCCGTAGAATCCTGTTCATAGACCATCTAGCTATTAGAGCTATTAGAGCCGTCAGAACCTCTGCCAGACTGGACGCCAAAAAGATTATACTATTAGGAAATGGCCGGCTTCCAAGAACGTATCTCCACCTTCTCGAACTCATTACCCCGCCCTGCGGGTATCACGCCTTTCTCCTTTGGGGTTCAAAGAGTCTCGGAGCGTATTTAAAATTAGAACGACCAAGACACGATGTACGACAATAAAACTCGTTAAATCCAAAAAGGGAAACAGAAAAAAATCTATGAAAATGTAGCAGCGATGAGTCTGACGTTAAATCTTTTCGTTGCGGTATCAGCGGATTTTACAACATAAAATTTTGCACCATCGTCAATCACAGGTCTCTCTACTTCTGTGAAGTGCCTTAACTTTTCCAACATTTTGACATTCTGTTGGGATATATCTCTCCGTTAACGGCCCGCTGTTAGAATAAAAGTGCAGCATTGTTTTTCATCTTTTTTTTCTTCCATTTCCGTTTTTTTAGATAATTAATCATACGATATTTGCATGCTGTTGCGCAACAATGTTGTCACGTGTGAGATGAACGGAAAGGATCGCATGTGTGCGTAATCGAGTGCTTCTAAAAATCAAGATGCATCTTGAGTACCTTTTTTTATAATCGCGATTCTTACGCTGCTATGCTGCTTCCTATCTTTTCCTGCCAGAAGACCGGGCGATGGAAGCCTCAATATCGTCCGAAATATTTCGATGACGTAACGGAGAACGCGCGAGCGTAGGCTACGGATATTACATTATTCGCGCCTTCATGACGTGCATTGGTATGTGTTGGTGCTCTCACATTCATACGGACGCGAATAAAGATCCATTTGCACGTGGATACAACGGCCCACATCTCTTGAAGGTCATTCACACTGGAGTAACGATTACTCCAGCTGAATTTTTCGATATAATTAAAAGAGAAATTATACGTGCAAAGTCAATTGCGAGAGAAGTAGAGAACCGAGTATCGATTTATCTGCTTATCTGCTTATTTGCTAATCTTATCTTTATCACTCAAAATAATAAAAGGTATATGCTGGTAAGAGATACATATGGGAGCAAATAAAACGCTGCGTATATTTTAAGCGAAGTTCCAAGTACAATACTTTTTACGAAGATCTTGAGTGATATTTGAACATTTATTCGTATCGGATCAGGAATCCAAGAGTTTTTGTGAATTAAGCCTCTCGACGGTATACAGGATGGAATTCGATTTTTCAACCAATTTTCGGTAAACTTTTGGTTTCAATTAATTTTTTCGTGGTTTGTAATAGCAGCCTGCGCGAAAATATCGAAAATCTGATATCGAAACTATCAAACGGATATTGATGATGACTATCGAATTTTGGGTTTTATCGGCACGGTATGCGCATACAACAATGCAAACAGCGATTCAGTTTCAAGGAATCACGTGTAACGTTAAATCCAGATGCGAGTCCACGGGTTCGTTTCTTGCATGTGCTTACGAATTTTAGCATTCGCGCGCTATCCAAACGGCTCGTCCGTAATTTAATACTGAAGCAGCGGAGAACAGAAATCGCAACGAAAAATCCAACATGACGCGATATTAATCCATGTCAGTTTACGTCTGCTATCGCTGCATCGAGCACACTCGATGAAGGCGATTGCGCAATATTACGCATTCCTTCGCACACGAATATTTACCCGCTCGTTTCGGCAACCTTACCCAGCCCAGAGCGATCATTCGTATTCACGTATGCGCCGATCGGTACACGCGTTGCGTCTCGCATAATCGCGCGCGCACGCGAGAGAGAGACAGAAAGTGAGAGAAAGAAAGAAAGAAAGAGAAAGGCTACTCGCCGAGACAGATGCCACGTTTCCGATTCCGAAGCCGATGCGAGGGCTAATTTCGAGATTTGATAAATATTTCGAGATATCGATGACGTACATCAGATACGTGCGATTTCCGGCATACTTGGGACAAAGAATAAAGCGCTTTTGGCGCTAAAAAATCTCTGCGGCGATATACAATGTCGCTCCTATCCATTAATCTCGAATGTTTTACGTATGAGCGTATGTTGGCACGGGACCAAGGCACAAACGCGCAAATATAGAATCGAATTACAAAAATAAATACAATACAACGGCATGCTGATATCATCGGACGTCTGTGGGCTTGAAGACATCTGTGTCCCGAAAATTAAAAAATCGCTCGTTAGCTGCTCCGGTGAAATTCCGATTGAATTTCATTGTACGAATATTTATAATATTTGATGATGATCCGATGGATCATTACCTCTTCTCATTCCTCACCTCTCACGCTGAGCAAAATGAAAAGCGAATAGTACGAAGGTACACGCTGAATGCGCACTTTCTCGAAATAACGTTTGGCCAAATTAGCCGAAGGGAGGTCATTGCCGAAACAATCTCGCACGTAACGTAACGTGACGTAAAAGGTATTGCGTAAACAAGCGTGGGATCTATCTCGCAATCCGAATTGTAAGACACGCACCGTCCCAGTGACGGCTAACTCCAACACTCTGCATCGGATCAGTGCGTGCTGCGAACTCGACAGGAACGATCGCACTCGCGCGCACTCGTAGTCCAATTCATTGGTACATGCTGCGCGGCTCGTGTAATCGCGAGGTTACGCACGTTAAGAAGGATGTACGAGTTAACTTAGCTCGTTGCACATTAGCGGAGATGAACTCATTCCGGCTATTTCTCTCCGCTTCTCCGTTTCTCTGTTTCTTTTTCTCTCTTCGTCCCTTATGGATTCTCTCTCGCGCCATCCGCTTGCGCCCTCCCCTCTTTTCCGTCCTTTCCGTTTCTCTCCTATATTTTCATCCTTCCTCCCGTGGACCACGACTACGCTCCTCGGCCGTTCCTCGCCGGCGAGTTCCTCTTTATCTATGGCGGACTTAACGAACCTTGAAAATCACGTCTCGCGAGATGTTTACTAAAGCCTCTTGAACGCCGGTATCGCCGTCGTCTGCTGCGCTGTGCGACCAAATTCCGAAAACGTGATAGGTATAACAAGTGCCATTGCCATCGTGGTCGTCGTCGTTGTCGCCGTGCGGGAGGTAGTCCTCCGCGGAGCAATGCCGACGTGTTTCTGGAATGGAACATGATTATTTGCATTTTACGCAGGTTTAAACGTTAATTCGCAAAGGGATCCGCGTGCTCCATGCCGACCGCGCGAGTCGATGCGGAAAGTTTCCGAGGTGACTTTGGCCCCTTAACGCCAAGAAGAGTAACATCCATCGCGTAGAACTAAATTAGGAGCGAATCGAATTAAATCTTGCTATAAACGATATCAATCGATGATAACGGAATGGAAGATTCACGCTAATAACAATTAAACTCGCAATCTTAACATAGGATATTATTATCAGGAAGAAACGAAGATGATTAATATGTTAATTATGAGGTAACCGTTAACTCGATATTTCAAATTCTTGATCTTTCGAATATCGTTTCGATCAATCGCATCTAATCCTAAATTTCCTGTAAAACCGGTTCCTCAGTTCGATAATTCGAATGAGTCATTAACGGAACGGTTTATATAAGTTCAATATTATGTATTAGGATAAGAGTGTAACAGGATAACAATCAAAAGCGGATCTCTTATTTGTGTCAATCTTATCTCTCTGTTTTATGTTAACGAAAGCATTGGCGAAAGCCGATACATAACAATTCGCCACATTTGCGCGTTATTATTTCATAAATATTTAAAAATACAATGAATTTTGGCTACTTATAATTGTGCGGTTCGGTTTAATTTTGATTAAAAGCCAATTTTGTCATATCGCACGTAAATACCATGCGAGAAACGTGCATTATCATTCCCCTACCGTCGCTGCGGAGCTCTAATTTAAACATCGCTATCGGTGATTAAAAATTGCACCCGCGCCGATTCGATTTCACGTGCGCGGCAACGAGTTAACTACTTAATCATACGAATCGCGCGGGTCGCGACTGCGGATTAACCTGAATTACAAAGACAGATTCGAGGAAATTATACATCCCGTGCCATACGGGCGAACGATACACCGCTTTCCAATCGGGACGGTTTAAAGATCCGCGGGATGAAATATTAAATCTGGAATACGAGAACGGCCGATATAGCCAGCGCGCGCTCGTAATATCGCCCGATTAATAATGGCCGGCGAACGGCCTCGGCCGGATATATGAGAAAGCAAGCACGAGAGTGGCTTCATACGTCCGTCGTCGGCACGAAAATGCATTTAATCTACTTGCAAATTAATGTTACACGCCTGTTGTACGCTCCATTTTGGATTGCAGCCACGATCCAAATGACATATTACTTCTCCGTTTCTCCGCTTGCGTTTTTGCACGCGATTTTTCTCTTCCATCTTCCCGCGAATTCGCAAACTTATGCAGATGACCTAGTTAATAGCTGCATATAGACTTTATCTTGTGATTAAATTTTATTATCTCTTCCCTCGCGATGTAATTCTACATGGGAAGGAGATGCCGATCCACATTTGGCTTTCTCACCGATCTCAATATCCTATTATTGGACGATCTTAACATATCTTTGAAATATTTAAAGATACACTGAGATATCAAACGAAGTTCGGATTAAAGATATATCCTTAGTTCTGATAACAATATGTTTGACAATCTAGAATCGATTTCTCGCCAGAACCGTTTTTATAATAACGAAAAAAGAACATCCTATCGATCGCGATATCGCGGAAAAGAGAAGAAAATAAAAGAGAAAAAGAGACGCAATGATTATCCGCTCGTCTCTGTAACGATTATCCTCGGCGGCGCATAATTTCCGTATAACTCCTCGATGATAACAATGTCGAAAGGAAAATGCCAAAAGGAAAAAAGAACGCAATTCGACTTTCGTGCTGCCTCAATTGGTAGCGTTGTTCGTTCCCGTTTCTCGTTCGCGATGTCGCGTGTCGTGCGCGAGAATTATTAAGAAAATTCGCGGATCTCCATTTCGGGATTCTCAGCGAACGAACTAACGTAATCGTGCACGGCCACTTTGCTCTATAAATACGCTTTGGCTGTCTATCCGAAGAGAGAGGATAATTTTCGGTATTACGGCATATGGCAGCGATCGGGCAAGGAGACGAGAGAGAAAGAGAAAGAGAAAGGGAGAGAGAGAGAGAGAGAGAGAGAGAGAGAGAGAGAGAGAGAGAGACTCGTTGCCGGTAATTTTGACCGACTAAGTGGCGCGGTGACCGATCTTTTCTCTCTGCTTATCGTTTCTTTTCGGCTACTGTTTCAACTTTAACGTAATGGTTAGACCGTGTACAGCGACTACGGCGAGGTCAGATCCCAATCCCGGTCACGAATGAGTCACGATTCGAGTCGCGCGGTCACGAAGCTGCCGTTCGATTCTCTCTTTCTCTCTTTCTCTGTCTCTGCCTTCCCCTATGTCTCGTTCTTTCTCTTTCTCTGTCTTCTGCTAGCTCTTTCCCCCTTTCTCTCGCGAAGACCCATTATGTTGCCCTCTACGCCTCCTAATACACTTTGATTTTCCCTCCCGTGCCGCAATCTTCCTTGTGTTACGTTACTTTCGCATTATATGCTTGCGCACTCGTTACCTGCATTACGATACACATCATGCGAATTCCGACAGGTTGAGTCTGACGTTGTGAAGACGCCCTTGTGATTCATCTAGCGTCGATTATCACATAATCAAGATAATAAGATAAAATTACGTATTTGTGTATTAGATATTTGGCGGAGAAAGAGCAGTTTCTACGGAAAAATTGTATGATATTTCGTGGAATATAAATACCTTGGTAAATCAAAGTCGCTAATGTCGATGGTTGTGATTTATATCATGAAAATTTGATGATAAAAGCATCAGTACGAAGATAAATAACATATATATGTGACGTGAACGAATCGATGTTAAATATCAATGACTTTTCAAAAATATAATGGAAACTATTTCACTTAAATATTCATTTTCAAACCGTTGCTGATCACGTCGTTGATATCAAACCAAAGTTTCGCATGCAAAATTCCGCTATCACATATAAACGAAAAAACCGGAAAACTGAAATATCTGCGTACTGCAGATATCACATATAGCATGAAAGATAAATTTACCGGACATTATCCGTGCGTTATTATCGATCTCTTAAATGGAATTCTACGTTTTAATTGCCCGTTATGAAATGAGCACGCCGTGTTCATCATTTTGTTAGAGGATGGAAACTGGTTTGAAAAACATTCACGACAGATACTAAGGGTAAAAAATTATGGGACGATAGCCAAAAACGCACTTAACCGGTCGACGGTTACGTAGCAGTTATACGTAACAGTGATGCAATTGATGCTGCCGCATAGTCCATATATTGTTTAGAGATTACGTATTGCAGTCCGTCGTACAAACAAGTATCTGATTTTTGTCAGCTAGCTGCAACATCGCCGTCTTTATGTCACCGCGAATTCCAATCGATTTCGTACACATAGAAACTCGTAAGCGCTTTTCGACGATACGTGTAACGTACGTTTGTGTAGATCTCTGAGAAATGAGGAAATTCTCGCGCAACTTTCGAATAAGGGAAGAGTCCTCGAATCATAGACGGGGATACGCTCGTAACGAACGGGCGCACAATGCGATTACGTTAATTGCCTCTTTAATTAGACGGCACGCAAACTTATGTCGGGAGAGAATCGCCCTCCTCTCTCTCTCTCTCTCTCTCTCTCTCTCTCTCTCTCTCTCTCTCTCTCTTTCCCTGCCTCTGTTTTCCTTCTCTTCCTTTTTGCTCTCCTCCATCCCTCTCGATGTTGCGCAAATATTTAATTACAGCGTCACACGTGCGGGATTACACAGATCTCCTTGCATTCGCAAGGCGGCGGTTGTACTTAGTATGGAACGGGATTTGCGTCGAGCTTCTGCACGAGCTCGATCTCTTTTTGCCTGCGTAGCAATGGTAAACATCCTCAACATCTGTGGATCGTTGTTTATACGTATTCGCAACGAGCGCACGCATCCCGTTGAACAAACGTCAGCGATCGATGTACGGCGTTTCGCTCAAGAGATTTAACTTAAAATGTAATTATGTTCCTGCGACCATTGTATTCGCGATTGTTTATTCGCGAGCATATGATGTTACATAATTATAGAGCGTACGAAATCGATTGCGATAAATAATAAATCACCGAGTCAACGATGTGTTCATGCGAACAGGCTCTCGTGCAAATCGGCTTTACGTTTTAATCACATCACTTATCATCACATCATTATCGAAAATCGAGCACGCGAACGCATGCTGCGTCGATATGGTCTCGCATTTAATTACTCTCAACGTTGATTCAACGTAATTAGCAACTATTGCACAAATCAATGTACTATCCCGGAATCCCGTAGCCAATGATGAAGACAGCAGTCGCGATGAAAGCGTGCTAGTAAGGCATCGCTGATCCAGGGATGGAATCCAATTGAAATCGACGCCACCCTGCCCTCCTCCTCTCGCGCAAATTAAATCTGTCGGGGAAATCACGCGAATATAGAGCACACGCGCATGATGAGGGGGTGGAGATACAACGAAGCACGAGGAGATTCGATGTATCCGTTAATCCGTTCGGCTTAATGCGAGGGACGAGGGAGAATGCGGAAACCGGGCGCACATTCAAAGACGGTTGGAACCCGCTTTCCCGTTGACCATCGGGGGTAATTATCGTGGCTCTGGGGAAAGCTCTCTCACGCTCAAATCCCTTCCGGCTAGTAGCTGGCGGAGGCTCGCGCGCGCACGCACGTCAATCCCCCTTGAACCCCCTCTTGAAGGTCGTGCATACGCCAGTGTCGTGCCAGCAATAACCGGTAATTTTTCTGCAGCGAGATCTTTGCAGAGGCAACCAACCACCGCGCGTTTACCCCCTCCTCCCCCTCTTCCCCGGTTAGCTTCTTTCCTTCGCTCACCACCTTCACCCTTTTCGCCACTTCAAGGATGCATGATGCTCGCTTCCGAACGGAGAAAGACGTTCCTTTCGAAGACGAGCCGCGCGAAATAATCGTCTATGAAGATCATTCAAGATTGATTTCCATATGAAAATCCTTGGATCAAGATCGCACTGGATTTGCGCAAAAATCTTTTAGTAAACCGATCATTATCCAAATTATGCATTATCCAAATTATGAGTCATATACGAATCATATGAGGAAATGAAGAAAATCATCTTTCATTTCCTGTCGACCTTCTCTGAATGAAAATATATTTATGAATATCGATTTGTTATTATCTTGTATTATATATTATATGTATTATCGAGCAATCAGTGTATGTAATTGAAGTTTTATCACCATAATAATATGCGGATCGACATATTTGCAAGCTTCAGCGAAATAATTTTTTCAATTGAAATGTGAATATTTATGCGTTCTTCCATTTTTAAATGTATTTGTGCACTATATATATACATATACATTTTATTATTGCTTTAAAATGTTTCTAGCAAAAATTTATCTTGATATTTTTATTCTATTCTAAGTTAATCTTGATATGTTTTTACTCTAGCTTCTCTCTCTTAACTTTTTTTTACTTCGTTATATCTTAATCTTTTTCTACAATTCCTTTTGCTTCTTTCTTTGTTGAAGGTATTATAATTTTATTACAAAATATAAAATTCATACATTTCACAGAAAATTGAGAAAATATATCGTGAAGACCATCTTTCGATGAAAATATTTGCAATTACAAAAAAGAAAAGATAATAAGCCATTTCCCTTTTACATGCAAATATTTTCTAACGATAAACGGTGGTAACTATCATTATTTATAATAAATATACATATAATAAATAAATTTGCGTTGAGCCAGAGGCTATATTTAAAATTCGCCCAGCAATTCCATTTACTCAATTCATTCTAGTGATTATAATTGTGGACAGAGAGCAACTGCTCTTATATACAATCGAAGTATACCATTAGCATTAATCCGATTCATTTTCTAATCTCATTCATTCGAGATTAACTCAAATATCCAAATTTATAAACCTGTCCTATCTTCTTCGCTTTGTGTGTCTATCTCAACTGCGATAAATTTTGAAGACTTAATAAGTCATTAGATATGCTTTGCATTTGAAAATAAAGATCGTGACATCATATTCATTTAAATTCATCTTAATATATGTCGTCCACGTCCAGGCGCGACTAATCTGGCGCGACAGGATCACACGAAGCATAAAATCCAAATTACACGACGATACGCGGCAAATCCGTTTCCAAAGTTCCCGTGCCAGTCTCGCAAATTACATTCGCAGGGTTTTGTCATAGGGATCGAGCTATTTAAGTTCTGCACCTTGACATGAAAACGCGCTTTTTGGGCGAAAAGGTGAACGGGGTGGTCCCGTATTAAATAGACGAGACGTTGATAAGATGGGAACTAATTAGATCGTGGAAGTTGTCGGCAATGTTTAAAATTCATGTAGCTATTGAGAGACTTTAGAGGAGTTCAAAGAGTAGTATCTCCGGGTAGTAGCTACAGTGATTACTGGTGTCGAGAGCCGCCACGAATGGAATGTATAAATACGAGCACACGCCGCACGCGGCGACTTTGGACGCATAGCCAAGCATAATAAAGTTTAATCACGTGATGAGCCGTTGATAATTCAAACGAGTTCCATTCTGACATCTTCCAAGCGGTATATCATTGCGTAAGAGATTATAATTAATATATGCGCATCAGATCTCGTTCGTTCTTATATCATATTCATCATTTTTGCATTATACCCATTATACCCGTATATCTTCAATTCATTTGACTGAATTAATTTCTTGATAACTAAAATGTTTGAATTATTAATGATCAAATTTATATCTTGCTCACGGGCTGAATTCACTTGAATCAATATTTGTTTAACATATGTATATTCGAAACTTTCCTTTCCACGAAAGTAAATAAAATTAGATATACATTTAATGAATATCTATTTAAAAATTTATATAAAATATTTTATGTCTTACATCGATTTAAGATTTTGAAAAGATGAAACACCATGATGTAAAAGATATGTACTATAATAAGTCTTTGTATTAATAATAATCAATAATAGTCCGTCAATACATTTTTAGAATGTACTGTATAATGTCACAATAATCGTAACAATGTCACATCAATGTTATATAAGTACGTTGTATAAATTCTTAAAGATAAAATATATTAAAATGTATCTTTTTATGCTTTATGATACTAAAAAACCGTTGAAAACGAATTTCGTTCATTTTTATCAGAGTTCTAAAATGGCAAAATTAACAGCATCAACAATCACTTTATAACTTTCGTAAAAGAAAATATTTTTTTCAAAATATATGTTTTGAAATCAATTTCCTTTTTCATAATCGTGTGAATAAAATTCATTATCGCGACGAATATTTTCTTATTTCTTTTGTCAAG
Organism: Eciton burchellii; assembly: GCA_020341155.1. NCBI lineage: Eukaryota > Metazoa > Arthropoda > Insecta > Hymenoptera > Formicidae > Eciton > Eciton burchellii. The sequence goes on from JAHMML010000002.1 coordinate 2,663,271, forward strand.
AATTTATCTGATTCAGATAATTTCTTCAGATATTTATAAATCTAATTGACACATATATATATATATATATATATATATAAGAAAATATGCTCGCTACTTATACATAACTTAAGTTGTGATAGATCTGCTACTTAAAATTAATCATTTCGATTTCTGAATGGCGTCGATGTGTTCTTATGCGGCGAAGAAATGGGGGTAGAATGTACCATTCCTACATTCTCCTTGCCTTTCCATTGCGATCGCTTTTCCTCCACTTTCAACTTTTCTATGGTTTTTTGTTGTTGTTCAACTAATCTGGACTTGACATGTAAATCCTAAAAAAATTATCTTTCGTTAGAATTACATTAGCGAGATTTAGAATAAAAATAAAAAATACAGAAGCAAAAACATCATAACATGCACTTATCTGTAATTCTAACAAAAAAAAATTAATTTAGTATCGAGAGCTGTATTGGATAAATAAAAACGCCATATTGATTTGCTTAAAAATAAAAATATTTATTTCTATAAAATATGTATCTAGAAAAAATGTATATATACAATTAAACAATATATTATTTACATGACAGACTCAGAAACACATCATGAATCACTATCTTTATGCCAAAATTCGATAATAACAAGTACACTGCCTATTCGAGGCGTAAATAGGATCACCGAAATGCAAACAAGAACAGGCATTTCCATTTATTCTTATTAATACCACGGCAATATCTCCATTAGAAATGGATACCATATGTATGCAAAACTTGCAAGAAGCAGAACAGCTAACCAACGCACCTGTTCTAATTGGTAGATCTTGTTTTTTAGCTGAGTTACATGTTTGATCCTTTGTTTAGGATTCTGATGACCAATTACTTCAGCATATTTCTCGCTAATTTGTTCATAATCTTCTTTGAGACGGTTATTTAACTCAATATTTCTCTTTGTCTCTCTGCGTAAAATAAAATCTCTTAAATTCTATAATCTCTTAAATTTATAATAAAAAAAAAATTGTTTCTTGTATCTCAAATTAAACTTACTCTTCAGCTTCTTCTCGTCGAGCTTTTTCCTCTTCAAGTTGCTGCTTGAACGCGTTTTCCAAACGCTTCCAGTTAGCCTGTGCTTGTTCTAACAATGATGCAGTCTCCTATAACAAAACGATGTACTTTTAATATTTAATTTCAATGCAATAACGAATATGAATTTTATTTTCAAAAAATTAAATACTTCTGAAGATTTCTCCTTTTTTTCGAACCGTTTAATTGTTTTCGAAAGCTCTTCTATTCGAGAATTAGCCTATAAAAAGTTTGTTATTAATATTAATAAATATATATCAACTTTTATATATGTGACTCATCATCATAGTTAAAATTTACATCGTCTATAGCCACTTTATGCTGGACTGTTTGAGCTTGCAACAATTGATTATTTTCTTCTAGCGCATTTTCTCGACTCTTCAATTGTTCCTGCAGTTTGCTATTTGCCAGTTCTATTCGTGAAATATCAATTGCTTGAACGTCGTTTCGTTCTTCTAATTTGAGTAACAGATTCTGTGCTTCACTGAGACTTTTACCCATTTCATCAAGTTGCTTTTTCAACTAAAATTGAAATATAGTAATTTGAATTAAGGAATCGATTATTGGAAAAATTTCAATATATTTATGAAATGCCAAATTTTTAATTATATGTACTAATTATATGTAAGAAAGATCGTAAGATTACTTCATCATTTTGAAGAGACTTTTGATTAATGTCATTTTTAAGTTTTGTAAATTCTTTAGTTGCCTCATTTTTGATAGTCCCAATTTTTGTTTCGCATAGATTTCTTATGGTTTCATAGTTAGACATATTACTGGCTTCCAGTTCATCAATCATATTTCTGTAAGAAGTTAGTTCTTCTAGACAGGCCCCAACTTCTTCATGCACTATTTGTGAATTATTACGCATCACATTAAGCAGATCTCTGTGCTCCTGTATGCAATCTTCACCGCGTTTTATTTCACACTGTAACCTTTCTACTTCAGCGTTACTCTGTGCCAAGCGATCAGTAAGAGCAATAACGGATGCTTGATTATCTGCCATTATTACTTCAAATCTAAACATTTAAATAATTGAATCGTGGCGATCAGCCAACAAAGTAGAATATACGAAACATTAAGAATTATAAAAAATATGAAATTTACCTTTTTCTTTTGACAACCATTTCAGCTGCTTCTCTTCTTAGAAGATCCTTTAAACTTCTCAGTTCTTCCCTCTTCTCCGCCAATTCCGTTTCTGTTTTATCCAACTCAACTTGCAAACTTTGACCAAATACTTCCTAAAAATCGCAATTTATCATGATGAATACGGTTCGTTGATACGGATCACGATTGATAACATTACCATTGATCTTCATATCGCAACTTAAGTCACCTGAGTTTCCGCGGACGACCTTAGTTCCTCGAGTGCCGTTGAAAGCTTGACGATTTCAGCATCTCTTTGCGAAACTTTCTCCTCTAATGTAGTACGTTCTTCCTCCATGCGAGCCAAACATATCTCGTATCTTTCATAACCAAGACGCATCTCTTCCTCCACTATACTTTGTGCATCTTTGATCATAGCATTGACCTAGTACAAACGATACTTTAGTCTCCAAAAGAAACTTGGCTGTTACAAGAAATTTTTTCAAACATCACAAAAAGCACAGGTAAAACAGCCAACATCTACAGAGACAAAAGCGCTTCCCACAACAACCCATTGTTAAATTCATACTGCTTACAAAAATTCATACAACTATTAGAGGAAAATCAGCACAATCAGTCAGCGATGTTTGCTGTTTTACGCACATGTGATCCGCTTACTTTCGCGTCGCATTCAACAATAATTCTTTTCACGCGTTCTTCGCTTTCGTAGCGACACGCTGCCAATGTTTCCCTCGTAACAGCTTCCGCATTTTCAATCATTTTCTGAGTATGTTCTGCCGTTTTCTTAGTTTCCTCTTCGATCTTCCTAGTGGTTGCTTGCTTTAATTCATCCAATTCTTTATTTTTTATTAGCGTAAACTGTGTAAAATATTTATATACGTAATATTTAATCGTTATTATTAATAATTATGTAAAAATGTATATATTAGATACTATCAGATAAAATTCTGATAAAAATCGACATACATTCTCCAAGTCCCTCAGATATTTCTCCTTGGCATCTTTCAATTGTTGCTCTAAAATTAATTCTTTTTCAGCATGTAGATTTTTCATATCATCCAAATCCTTTTTATATTTTTCTATTGTAATATTATGTTTTTCTTCCGAGAATTCTAGTTCTTTTTGAGCATCATACAAACGCTGAGTTATCTAAAACATCAATAAAAAATGAAATAAAAATTAATATTGTATAATTGAAATAATTATTCACAGTATATTTAAAAAAGATACGCACGTCTTTATATAACCTTTGAAGATCCTTTAATTCTTGCGTAAGAAAAGAGTTCGTTTCTTCTATATCATTTGCCCTTGCCTCCGCTTTCAATTCAAGCAGCTTACGAGTTTCATTTTCCGTTAACAATTCATTTTTTTCTACCAGAAAAGCATTTTGCAAATGTTGCATTTCTTTTTCATGTCCATTAGTAAGATCAGATATCTGTTTATTGGAATCATCGATAAGTTTCTCATATTCCGCTTTAAGTTCATCTAATTCACATTGTAGAGCAGACAATTGAGCTTGCAGATCTAGAATAACACTCTGTCTCGTTTCCAACTTTGCTTCAAGATTAAACCGTTCTTGAGTTAAATCGTTGACATGAATATCGAGTCGACATTTTTCCTGTTGTAATAATTCGAGCTCGGTATTACGATCGCATTCTATTTCTTTCAACATATTTAGGAGTTCTTCAATACGTGCTTCGAGAGCTTGAATCTATGCAAAAAATGAAAATGTAACTTTCGACGTTATATTCTTGAAATAAGTAAATATAAGATAAGTGTAACTTACCTGTATTTTGTTCTCTTCTTTCTTGGCACACAATTCAGCTTCCAATGTTGCTATTCTTTTGGTTAGTTCAGTTGCGCGATTTCTGAGTTCTGTTTCCATTATTTTTCGTACTGAAATCTCTTGTTCTTTTTCTTCCGATACTTCTAACAATTGAGAGCGAAGTAATTGCATTTCTGTTTGATGTTTACCATCATGATTATTCATTACTTCTTGTTGCAGCTTAGCCTGCGAATTATAAAATATATTAAAAACAGAATAAAATATCAACAACAATGTTTGATACTAAGTAATCTCTATTTAAGACTATTGTATTAACCATTGTTTCGATATCTTTCCTGTGTTGTTCTTCCGTTTCAATTTGTTTCTTACGTAATTTCCCTATTTCGATTTCTATTTCTTGCATAATATCCTTCATTTCCTCAATGTGCTTCTCATGTTCTTGTATAGTTTTATCCTTATTTAGGCATTCTACTTGAAGATCGGCAAGTTGTTGAACAGATTCGTATTTCATATTTTGCATGGACATGGATTTTGTTTTGGCAGGTGACTTTATCGCTTTTGCCTTGTTTATTAACTGCTTTCGTGGTAATTGGGGCTATGTAAAAATATATGTAACTTAAATCGTAAATTCTAAAAATAATATTCTTATAAATCAATTTCTAGCTGACTTGTGCATAAATGGATCGCTTGATCAAAAAAATATGACGCGAATAAAGTGTACGAGAAGATTACGCGCATGATTACGTACAAATTAATTGATAACAGTTCATGATTTTTCATTTCGCGACAATCATAACCAAAACTTTATTCCGATATTAGGTTTGCCCGATTAATAACAAAATTCGCGGCAATTCTTACCACGCGGAAAATGGAAGCCGATATATTTCCAGAATTCTTTCCTGCAACCGTTGCGTTCCATTCTGCACTGCACGTGCTTCTAGTATCCATAAACCTATCGCATTTCTCAATAACAAGCCCTTTTATTTTATTTTCAAATTTTGGATCATAGGCGCCTGGCGGAGGTGTTTCACCTGCAAAACCGCGCATACATCAACAACATAGAACAAATATATAAGTCGCATACGGCTAATATAAGTCCCTTCTCGATCGCAATTAATAAATCGATATAATACAGTTTATTGTCACAATCGATCGTCCATTATTAAATCAATCTCTAAGAAGAGCAACGTAATATCTCCGACGTAATATTTTGATCATACGGAAAAAATAAAAAATAAAAGTAGCATAGAAATATCGATATCGATGATCAAACGCGTCAACAAGCAACAAAATGAATTCTCGTCGATTAATCTCTATTCCACGCAAGCCGTACATTTAAAACGCCCATCTCGCAAACAACACATCGCGCGTAATATCTCGATCGATATCGCTCATTGTGAGAAGAGAAAAAGGAAAGACGCGTCATGGACTTCCTTTTGGCGCGCATATCCTGCATAGGGAAGAGGGAGCAGGCGCAAAAAGGGGGAGACAGCTGTTCTGAATGCAAGGGACACATCATCTTTTATGGGGTCGCAGGATACCCAGGTGTGGCCGGCAACGTTCTTGGTTGCCACCCCATTGCCCAATCACGTCCGCGCAAGATAAAATGTCTTCTTTTATTGTCCGTCGCGCGTTCCCTCCGCGGGGATCGATATGTTAAATTTAAAGGTCTCCGAACTGCGATATGCGATATAAGCATGAAGACACGAAGAACAACAAATACAATGTGTTGAACGTTTTCATGGACATCTGTTCCAATATGATAAGAATTACAAGACACGCAAATACAAGAATCAAAGATAACTATAATCGGAAGACAGATGTATCTGGAAAACCAAATGGCTGCGAAATCGTGTATCGGTGAAGATATATCGGGAAAATATCGAGAGGCATATCAATGTCCGATTAAAGCATATAAAATCAACATAAACAGATGTTTATTTCTAAATCTAATATTTAATATTTAGTATAGACGTTTATCTGGTTTTATTTTCTATATAAATCTCATGAGTTTTATTAATTATATTCATTATTTATTAATTTTATTAATTATATTAATTATATTCATCGCAGTTAAAGCAGTTAATATCGTCCAACTTTTGTAAATTCGTCTTTTCATAGCTAAAATCTTATATTTCATGTCAAAAATCGGTCAAAAATCAGACGCTAAAATTTTCCCGCCTTTACGCTTTCCTCGAGGTTATGGATATTATCATCTCTTGCACATTTTCAATTTTGCGATTACAGGAAAGATAACATCGGACATAACTTTAGAAAAATATAAGAGAAATTTGTTGCAAGAAAAGGACTTTTTATTTGTATTAATACATGTTGATTAGCCAGTTTAACCAAACATAATTTTTCTGCAATAAAAATACTACCGAAAACAATATTTCAATTAAAAATTATACAAATACGCAATTACAATAAAGACTAGAAAGAAAAACCGCCAATATCTCGCTTTGTTGTTACGCTATTGCCGCGATCAAAAATCACAAATGATAAAACAATGTTTTGTCACACACAAAAACAAGCGAAAGACAGTGGGGGGGGGGGGGACCAAATTGTTCGACCAAACTGATCGATGCGACAAATGCAAAGGACTTACTTCCAAATTCGTTGAATCGTTGTATTCTTGCCTTAGAGAAGGACATATTGCTGTAATCTCTCTTAACAAAGCCGACGAATCTATTTTCTCGAAATTATCACCGAGCCGCGCGACACACCGAAATTCGCGCGATAAGAAACCACGATTGTTTCGTTGATCTTTTCTTATTTCTCCCCTTCCGCTAATAGTTAAACCTCGCTTATCGCGAGGAGAACGTGCGAATCCCACTTGATCACGCCAAATACTGCTAGCTTCCAGATACGAGTCTACGCAACTTTGCTCGCACCGTTTGTTTCGATTTAAAATGACGGTTATCCGAGTCCAGCGCGACAGCGATTCGTGTGCGCGTTAGCGACCACTTACGCAAGCGACCAATCAGCGCACATACCGCTATGATAACGGATCTGCCGCGTTATGTGCACTTGGTTGCAACTACTATGAAATTTAAATTGTTTGAACTGTTTACAATATAATTTTAATTTGTTACAGCGTTTTCTCTACATTCTCTGTATATTTTCTTAATTATTTCTTCTTTAATTATCAAATTATGAATCATGTATCTCGTTGCTGTTTCAATAAAAGCAGAATGAAAAAATAAATTTTTGTTAATTTTTATAATATGCTTTCCTTTTCACTCATTTAGGATTTTAAACATGAGACTGAATCGTTTATCTTTAAAAAATACAAATGATGTACAATAGCTGTACAATAAACTTATGGTATTCACATTAGCGAAAAGCAGGAAGTAAATAAAGCATAGAAAGTGTAGAAGAAAAGTGCAAGAAATGCATGCAACATTTTCATAACTTGGCGTAGATCATAGATATTTACATCTTCGTCATACATTTGTTATTAGATTTTAAGATGATAGTTATTTATTAAAAGAAGATATCAAAGCTCATCGCACGAGCAATTTCCAACGAATATCGCTTTTATCGCTTTTAACCTAATGCAAATTTGGCGTAAACTGATTTGAGGTTATCGAGGTAACATCGAATAGCAACTTATGTATTGGTAGTAAATTCAAAAATTCAGTTTGCCACATTAGCTTCGACCTGAAAGTACACACATGCGCAACTGTGTTCATACAAATCGAATGACGAAACTGACGGGTTAAAATCGACGTCGCAAAACGATTATATGTGTTTATGTGTTTAAACAACGCTATATAATGGAGAAGAGTTTTTCACAGTGGCGCGACTCGAGTCAACTCGATAATGCATCTTTTGTCATCTCAGATAGCGAAGAAGAGATCGTTAAAAATTCTGTCAAAGAATTTGACAGGCGCACACTTGTTATCGATGAGAGCAATGATGAAGATTCCGATGCATCGGAACACGTGATACCAAGAAGGTAAATATTCCAACATCGATTATCTGAAATGAGATTCTGACATTGTGTAAAAATAGTCTCGGTTTTTATTTGCAATAAGAAAATTGTAGTAAATTTCTCAGAATGTATAACTTTTATTAACTTATCTTTTATCTATAATGTTCTATTTAGTTACTCATATAATTTTATTGTTTCCCATAATTCTTCATTTTTTAATTATTTACAATACAATTTCTATACAATACAATGCAATCTAACAATAAAAATATATTATTTGTATATGTACAGAAGTATGATCGATGATCACAGTACACCAATTGCTTCTTTGAGCAGAAGCAAGATTAGAAGGATGAGAAAGAAAAGAGTAATAGAATCTGATGATAGTGCAGATAGTAATAATGAAACTGATACTAATGACTCATATAATGTTACCAATAATTCTGATTCAAATGATGATAGTACAGATAAAGAACATGGTATTATATAGCATTCTATCAATTTTTAGCAATCTTCTATATTATACAAATAGAAAATATTTAAAACACTGTTATAATGTTCTCATCTAATTATTTTATTTATATTTGCATAGATTACTCAATTTCATATTCACCAATTAAGAATCAAGATAGAAAAAGAAAAGATATTAGTCATGATTATACAAGAGAAAACATAAAAGAATTAAAAAATAGTACTTTTAATGAATCTTCTAATCCTGAAGTAAATCTTGATGTTAAAGATAATTCAAATCAACAAAATGCTGATACTGATTCTGAAATAAATGTAAAAGATGACACAGCTTATGATGAACCTCGAACCATTGTGCTTGATTCAGGTATCATATTAATCTTACATTAAGTAAAATTTTTAGAATATATAAATCTTCTTTCTTATGATAACAGTAACTAATTCTATGCTATGATCATAGATTCTGAATCTAAAAAAAGTAGTGAATTAGCAATATCTCTGGCAAAACAAGAGACTAATGAAAATGCAATAATAGCACAGAAAAGAGAATTTATTGTTTGTAGAATAACACAGCTTAAAAATGAAATAGCCAGGACAAAAGTAAGCACAAAATGCATAATTTTATTTATTATTATATTAAATTATAATACTGTAATATAGTAAATTTATTATATGATAAATAAATTTTAATTATATATATATATATATAATTCTATATGAAATTATGAAATGCTAAGAATTGTTTATAAAACAATACGTATATTATATAAAAACATTTATAGTTATTACTCATAAAAGGAAATGTTGAAATGTTGCCTGATAAAGGGAAAAGATTATATGACAGTATAGATAAGCAAGAAAAAGAGATTGAAGCATTAACACTCGAATTGAAAAATATGCCTGAGCAAAATTCCGATATCAATGAAATGAAAGAATTAGTTCAGGAAAAAAAGAAGCCATTATTTACAAAAGATGAACTATATTCGCATCTCAATGATGTAGCCATGAAAGCTACTATATTGCCAGAATGGAAAGAACTGGGCAAGAAAGCACAAGAAACAAGGAATAAGGAATTCACTTTAACGGACGAACGATTGCGAGATCTACATGGATCGCTTATAGCTCGACCATCAGAGAATGAAAGAGCCGAGGATCCAAAAGGATTGAAAGTGAAATTAATGCCACATCAACAGCATGCTCTTGCATGGCTCTTATGGAGAGAACAGCAAAGACCATCCGGTGGTGTTTTAGGTATCTGAAAGTAATCATTTTGCATTAATAGAATTTTTGTATAATATTGTCTTATCTTTCTTTAAATTTATTTTACAGCTGATGATATGGGCTTAGGCAAAACACTTACTATGATATCTTTAATTATGACTAGTCTTGCCAATAAAGATTTCGAATCTGATGACAGTGATGACAGTAATGACGAATGGATTAGCAAGCATAAATCTTTACGTATGTAGCAGTTTATTTTATAGAATATTTTTAGAAAAAGGATATATTATTTTGTATATATTTTTTTCAATCATTGTTTTTTCTTTCTTAACTTTGCATTCTTTAAACTGTAATATAATTGTATCTGATACATTTAATCTATTGTTATAGTATTTGATTATGATTGATAGGTCATAAAGGTGGTACTCTCATAGTATGTCCTGCATCATTATTGTCACAATGGGATGCTGAAGTTCAAAACAGATGCAAACGTGGTATACTATCCGTCGAGATATATCATGGCAGCAATCGCGAAAATGTTCCTAAACGCTTAGCAAGAAATGATATGGTTATCACAACCTACAATATATTAAGTCGAGAATATAATAGCGATTCTACATTATATAAGGTATGTCAAGAATTTAAAACGTTATTCAGTTGATATATATAAACAAATAGATTTATAATTATTTATAATTGTTAAGATAAATAATATTGATGTGTATCTCATATATTTAATTATCAATTAAAATTTCTTTATAGATTAAATGGAAGAGAATAATTCTTGATGAAGCTCATATAATAAGAAATCATAAGAGTAAGGCATCTGAAGCAGCTTGTGGACTTATAGCCAGTAAACGATGGGCTCTTACTGGTACGCCTATACAAAATAAAGAATTGGATCTTTATTCTATTTTAAAGTTCCTCAAGTGCACACCATTTGATGACTTACGCGTTTGGAAGCGATGGGTAGACAACAAAAATGCTGCCGGTCATCAACGGCTAGCAACACTCATGAAAACTTTAATGTTACGGAGAACTAAACAAGAACTGATGGCGAAAGGTGATTTGGAGAACTTACCCGACAAGTGTATCGAGGAAATAATGGTGAAACTCGATCCGGAAGAACAATTAGTGTATGAGAAAATTTTAGTCTATTCTCGTACATTGTTTGCGCAATTTTTAGCTCAAAGAGCGGAAAAAGAACACACACTTGATTTGTACGGCGGCAAGTACGATAAACCAGCTTTTCTTTCAAATCCAAGTAAGTTAAATATAAAATCTTCATCATATAATCTTTTTATATAAGTTTTAATTTTAAGTAAAATATTGTATCTAACCATTAAAATATATCAATATTTTTTTTGGCGTCATATAATCATTAATCGTTTTCTTTCAAGATAAAGAAACGCAATTTACAAAAGCACAAAACAAACTACTAGCAACGCACGCCGACGTAAAGACGCACGAGATTTTGGTACTCTTGTTGCGATTACGTCAAATATGTTGCCATCCAGCATTAATCCAGGCGATGCTCGATCAAGAAGACGTAAAACAGAGTGGTATAATGGACATAGAAAATATAGATCTTGATGTATTGACACGGATGAATAATATGTCGCTCGATGAGATTGAAAAGCCAGAAGAAGAGGATATTGATCAAAGAATAGCTGAGAATCTGCTCACTTCTGAAAATCCCGTCTTTAACAATGATCGTATTAGTTCTAAGGTGAGTGACTGAATGATCGTTCAGTCTCGAATATATACTCATGCGTGATTATATATCTAAGTTCTTATATTATAATATACTTATCAATGGCACTTCGAATAACGATTTAGATGAGAGTACTATTGGATATGGTAAAACGAATTTTACAAGAAGGCGACGATAAACTCATTATCATCTCTCAATGGGCCACTCTTTTAGACGTTGTAGCATCGCGCTTAAGTTCAATAAAAGATGCTACATTTAGCAAGTTTACAGGTAGCGTCGCTATCAAAGATCGTCAGGTACATTAATTAATCATCATTAATTATATTAATATTTCCATCTTATTTTATCTAAAATAACAGATGTATATGTGTCCATATGTGACTTTTAGGATATAATGAATGCTTTTAACAATCCAAATTCGAATCCAAGAATTTTATTACTTTCTCTTACCGCCGGTGGAGTGGGATTGAATTTAGTCGGCGCTAATCATCTATTATTATTTGATATTCACTGGAATCCACAGTTAGAGACGCAAGCGCAAGATAGAATTTATCGTGTTGGTCAGACAAAAGATGTCTATGTCTACAAGTTAGTATATTGTTTTTTCGCATGTTATTTAGGATTCAATTCATAATATTTAATGTTGCAACTTGTTTCAGATTTATTTGCAGTAACACAATAGAAGAGCGTATAAAAACATTACAAGAACGGAAGATTGAAATAGCGCAAAGTGTATTAAGTGGTAATAGAACCAATACGGGCACAAAACTCACACTCAATGATCTCAAATCACTGTTCGCTCTTTAATAATCCTATCTGTGATAAATGTAGATAACGTTAAATAGATGAAATATATCGGGATACTGCTTAAGTTAAATCAATCAACATTATTAGATTATATCAATAATTAAGATAAAGCGTAAGAAAAAGATAATTTATCTCTATTGATATAAGCTAATACTTTTATATTTCTTTTATTCTTGACTTAAATTTTTAATTTTGTTTTGCTACAATAAACTCGCGACTAGTACACAGAAGAAATAATTGTATGCTTAATGTAACTGAATTTTTAACTTATCTCGAACTGGATAATACACTGGATCACATGATAGTTAATACTTTTCAGGTATTATATATAAAATATTATATTATTTTGAAAATATAATTATTATCTAATTAATAAATTAAAAAAAGATATATTATGTCACGTTATAAAGATATGTTATAAAATTAAAGATATATTATATATTAATCTGTCACGTAATACGAGAAAAGTCGGAATTCTTCCACGCTTCATCATTAGAACTGTCAAGTGATTTCGATGGCATTCTCTTTTGTTGATTATTACTATGCCACATGCCATACAAGAAATATATACTCAAACCTGTAATAATATATAATAGAATTGAATATACGTAAATATTTTTTTAAATGAATATACATATATCTAAGTTCTTATAATATACTTACCAATTACCATCCATATAACAAAACGTATCCACGTCATAACATCCAACATCATCATAAGATAAATGTTGATAATGATGCTAAAACCTGGTAAAAATGGTACAAATGGCACCGAGAATGCGAGTTCCTTGCCAGAGACTGGTTGGAGATAAATGAAGCAGAGAACAATCAAGAGTGCGACAATTAAAAAGATTATTGGTATTATGAATAGCATTGTTCCGGCACTGATTTCTTCTAAGTAATTTGAAAACAAAGTAGCAGTGCAGATGCAAAGGACGACTGTGAATAAATATACCTGTATTAAGTATTTCAAAATTAAAGCATAATCGGTGAAAATATAATAATAATCCTTACTGTAGCAAAATACGAGACAAGTAACGATTTGCGATGTAAGTTTTGTGGAATGATTTAATTTGTTCGCGTTCACTAGTTGTTTTACAATGAACAAAAATGTCCTGGGATCGCGATCGCCTTTCTTCTCATAAGCTTCACTTTCTTCGTACCTGCAAAAAAATGTTATACCTTAGATATCTGTAGTATCCATTCCTGAAAAATTGATTAAACTGAGAATTAAAATTAAACAAGTAACATGATTCTTCATTCATAAAAATTCCTCACCGTAGAATAAGCACGCAGCATGCCACAATCGAATACGCCAGCAACGTGCCAATACTCATCATATTGACTAGTTGCGTGAGTTCGAATACTGCTGCCAGAATTCCTATAATGTATCATATTGAGATCATGCATTCTTCAAAATTGTATAGCATCATCAATCGGTGACTATCAAAATTTATATCAGCAAACCTGTCAGAAGCCCAGCACAAAGCGTACCCATGAGAGGAGTCTGGAATCGTGAGCTCACTTTCCCCATCCACTTGAAGATCAATCCGTCCGAAGCCATTGCGTAAATTACTCGTGGCAACGGAAACATCGCACCTAATAAACTGAAATAATTAAAAAGTTAAGAAAAATCCCGTTTATCAAGTCTCATATTTAAAAATTTTTTATATCTCTATAAACGAGATTTAATTTTTTCATTAGAATATTATTCGAAAATATCTTTTTTTAGTTTCATACAACGTAAAATGATATTACCTAGAGCAAAGCCCGCAAATCGCTCCGATCGAGACGAGCCATTTGGCCCAATCCCATCCTATCATCTCAAACATGTGCGGAAAAGGCGCGTCAGGATTTTGTTCATAATATGGTAACACAGTAGTTAGTACTGCCGAAACACCAAAATACGCTAAAAAAACAATCGTTAATGATGCAACAATTGCTATCGGGATTGATCTCTGTGGATTTTTGGCTTCTTCTCCTGTAGTAGCCACGCAATCAAAGCCAATAAATCCATAAAAACATGTCGCCGCGCCAGTTATGATGCCCGATATACCATAAGGCGCGAAACCACCGGTTCCGAATTTGGAATCTTTTTCCGGCTTCGTTTTCCAATTATTGGCATCAGCTATAAATCATTGAGAATTTTATATTATTTTTTTACATATCGTGAAATCCTATATAATAATTTTTAAATTATCTATTATTTTCTTCATAATAAATTAATATTAACCACATATACTTTTCAATAATATTGAATTACATTAAATTATATATATTACATTATGAAGAAATATAAAAATTCTAAATTATCTAATTAGATTCTTCTCTCTCACTCTATTAGATTTAGATAATTATAGATAATTAATTATCGATAATTTGTCGGCGAAGAAATAAACAAAAAAGAAGACAAAAACGTCTCACCTTTAAAAGAGCCGGCAATTATAACGAAACACACGACGGAAAGATTGATCAAGGTGAAGAAGTTGTTTGCTAACGAGGATTCCTTGGCTCCGAAGGCAAGCGCAGCTATCACGATAGTTGTAAATTATTTTTACATATTTTCAAGTATTACAATTACGAAATTATCCTTTTTCATCATTGTTTTACACCAATAAAATTCATAATTAACTAACAAATAACTAACAAATTAATAAAAAAATTTTAAGATTATTTTCTCAACACAATACGCTTATCTATGAAGCTTAGCTATGAACTTACACAATCACAAGTCAAAAGAATTATTTTACCTGAGAATATCAAGGTGATACCGAACGCGAAAAAATCCGGATACGACGATAGATGACTGACATCAATCGGCGCCGCTGATTCAAAAGCATTTCTCATACTGTTGTTAAAGAGCGCGTCAACGTACGTGCTAAGACCGCGCACTACGCTAGCCGATCCGATCACATACTCCAGAATCAGAGTCCAGCCGATGAGGAATGCTACGAATTCGCCCATCGTGACATAGCTGTAAACGTACGCAGATCCAGCGCGCGGAACTCGCGCACCAAACTCAGCGTAACAGAGACCTAAGAAGACAATAACATAAAGCCTTGTATTGAAAATATAGATTATATGCATGTTAAATAATTATTTTGAAAACAATAAGGATAAACTGAAGCAAGCTAAAAATTATATTTCAAAAGATAATTTATTTTTATATACGTAATTTATTTTCATATGCTTAATCTATTAATATTTTTAGAATATTTTCCACATTTTTAATATTCTTTTAACATATAGTATGATTATAATTGCTTCTAATTACCGCGTTATTATCAAATTCTGCGGAAGTTATCTTAAGATAATCAATTCAGCAAACTGTATGTCTTTCGGCTATCATGAAATAACGTGTTTCAGATATCATTCCCTGTAACGCTTTCTTAAAATTCCGAGATTAAGATTTGCTTGGACAACAAAGATGAATAGGAAAATAGATATCTTATATAAGATTTTTGTTTTAATTAACTGGTTAAAAAAATAATAAGTAATATTCCGTAATGTGAAAAAACAAATGATAACATTTTTCGAATTTTTTCCTTTATCAGTTCGATAGTTGCCTACCAGCAAACATCGATGCTATGGCAGCGATGGCAAACGAGATGACCACGGCAGGACCGGCGGTGTTTCTCGCGACGGTTCCTGCCAAAACATATACACCTACTCCTAGAGTAGAACCAATTCCTAAAGCCGTGAGATCGAGGGTCGATAAACATCTTGCCAGTTTAGAATCTTGAGAGGTGTCCACTACCTTTTTGCGGCTGAACACTTTATATAGGCTGCCTAATCTCCACTTCATGTTGTATAACTGTGTGGGAGACAATATTTTGTCAAAGGGATATTGAAATTTTATAATATTATAAATAATATAAAGTAAAATAATAAAACTTAAAAGAAATTGAAATTAGAATTTGGTATTATCTGAACTTAATTGTTGATATCTCTGAGAATACAATGGGCAAGACGGTGTTTACACAATTATTCATCGAATAATTCGATAATGTGAAAGATAAATGACTTACCATGACCAATCTTGTTAAAATAGAATCCATTTTCGTACGAAGAAATATGAGAATTTTAACAATGAATTCTACGAACTGTCTATCGAATGGTGTCAGCGCACGACTAAAGGGACTTAATTAAAATGCCTTTATATAAATCAAGTAGCAGCGTATCGTACATGTTCTTCGACTCACTCAATTGATCAAATTGGTCTTGTCGCTAGTAAAACGACGCCTTTATAAGATCTATAAGTCTCTATATTTATCATGATTAATGATCGATATTATCAAATATTAAATAGAAGACGAATATCACTGTCACGATTAGTTTACTCTCTTTCTAGAATTTTTTAAAGAGTCAAGCCGTCTTCGAATGCTTTCCAAAATGCTTCCCGATCCGTTTAAATTGTTAATTTTCAAATTTACATCATATTAAGCATTAAGCTGAACTCTTAACAGTTAACATCTGACGTAGAATATTAATTTGCTCAGTGAGCAAGTTATCGCGCACGTAAAACTTTGAAGAACTTGATAGCGAAGACAGAGTGCACTTGACCATTATCTGACATATAATATCTATAATACTCGAAGCATGTCGTAAGCATCTTCATATTGTTATATGAAGATTTGTAGATTATTTTATTATTCACAAGTATCGGCATTAAAAATGAGAATGGATATATTTATCTCATACTGCAGCGCAAAGTAGATTTTCTGCGCCAAATTTATTAACGTGTTATTCGTATTACTCACTCGGATAGAATGCGCATGTGCGATTGAGTACAGTAGTACTTAAATTCTTTGAATTTAAAAAATTTTGTTAACATATTAGTGCTATCATTGTGTGAAAAGTGTCACATATGATCTATCTCACATTCTATTTTTATTTCTGATATTGAAAAAATAGATTTTCTTTATAGAAATGAAATTTAAAAAATCGTTTTCGTACATGTGTGACAGCTCTCACTTTCATCTCCTTGCATGTACATGACAGCAACATGTGATAGCAACATTAAAATATGAATTAATCTCATTAATCCATCCGTTATTTGCGAAAAGAAAAATATCACGCGCTCTTGTTTTTGCAATATACATTTACACAAACAGATCAATTATTATACGGAAAAAAATTGTGTTTGAAACATTTTCTTGGAAAACAAACTTATCTCCAAATCTTGCTAGACTGTGAAAATAAATATAACGATCGTTTTTATGATCAGATAACGTTTGTATGCGATATATATCATCATAAGTAGAGTTCCCATATTCACCATGTCCACAAAGATGTAAGATTACATTTCCTCTATGTGATAACGTTCACGATAAATATAGTATATACCTACCTAATCGGAATGAATTGCGCAGGTTCCTCAGTTGTGCACAAAATCGTTTCACTGTTATTACTGTAGTCACGCCGGAACGTCAGTGTTAATTATATTATAAAGTGATACGCGGACTTGGTATTGTTTTCATCAATATAACAACTATCGTCTTTTTCTGCTTATCTACACAGATACCGATTATCCCCTGTACACACATGATGCGATCAATCATAAAAGATATGTCAATACATACTCCTCAGGTAAAAGAGCGTTTATCATTCTCTCTCTTAGCGATTTGTTTTCCATTTACGCGAGAAAGAATGATATTCGTTAAGCGATAATGAATGCACAATTTAAGTATAAGCAATTCAAGTATTTCCTTATCGAATTATTCTCTTATTAGTATTTATATTTATAAAAAATATGAAATGAAAAATCCAATTGTAAATATAATTTTATTGAAAAATAGATAGATACATTATCTACTATATATAATATATATATATATAAATATGTAATGTAACAAAAATGGATTAAAAATGGACGGATTAAATGACTGTATAATACACAATCACATATAAATATAAATCTTATAATAAACATTCCTTAATTCATTAACAATAATAACGTATTTTATATATTCGCCTGAATAATATTTCACAATATTTAATACTTTATACTATTTTCATATTTGAATAATTTTATAATTGACATAAGGCCATTATTAAATGGACATTTATAATTTTGAAAGGTGAATATACAATGTAAAAAATCAAAGATGACATTTTGATAACATATGTTAGAAAAATGTTTATCTTATCTAATATATCTTATATTATAATTATCTTATATATATATATATCTATCCTTAATTGTTATTATTTTAATAAAAGACTTTTCATGTGCAGTCTGCGGTAGTGAGATTCATTGTTTGTCAGCTGGCTAAAACGTCAACTGTATTACTGATTCTCTATATCCGCAGAATCATTGTCATTGAAATTTTAATAGACTCCATAACGAGATCAACATTGTTACGATCAATATTCCTTTGTGTAATTTAATTTCATCTCCAGAAGACTGAAAGAAATGATAAAGAGACTTTCACATATTATATTTCCTCAAATTAATAATGACTAAAAAACATGAATTTTATACTTACTATGACATAATAATTACACCTGTCACCCTGACAACAAGAAGAACATTTCCAATCTTGATACCAAATGTGAGTACAGTCAGGCATGTTGTTTCGTTGCAATCTCTCGCAACCTTTCTTAGTAGCACATCTTTTAGAGACATAAAATTGCTTCTTCGCACCCTGTGACCAATATGGTGTACCTATAATTAACAAAGAATCGTTATCTATATAATATCCATTTTTAATAATCATAATCATAGCTCATGTATATTGTACATGCATTATATGCTTATGACTAGATATCACTTGTCACAATATAATAAATACAGATAAATGTTTAAAACAGTTATATGTCTCATTGATTATACGATGCAATGAATTATGTTTTTATGATTGAAAACATACTTGGATTACTCCGGTATTCAAACTATTATCTTGGATATTGATGATATAGATGGTTAATTAAATTAAATCCTTTATCGTTTTTATTGTTTTATTATTTTTAACTGACTAAAAAGCTGATAAGAAATGATTCAGTTACGTTCGCGCGCATATGACATTACTCATAACCTCAACAAACAACAACAAAACAGAATTATGTAAGATGCGCACTTACTGCCCCATCTGATCTCAGTGAGGCAGACGTCCTGTCCTTGCTCGCAAGTTTTAATAGTATTTAAGCATTTGTCCCGGTTACCCTCCTGATCCGTACAAACGTAACACTCCAGGGCGTGGCCTGCATGAAAAATATTATCAGAAATGAAAGCTAGAAAAAGAGAAGCTCTTGCGAAAAATGGAGATTCTGTCACGTACCAAAAGACACGCAAGAGATAATGAGAAACGCGAAATGCCATTTCGTAAAATTCAACATTTCGAGGGACTAATAGCGTGAACACAATTTTTTCGCGAACACAGTGTATGTATACACAATAACTCGACTCCCCCTCTTACACCCAACACTCACGATATATCAACTAAAACGTAATACACATGCGCGAAATAAGGAGATTTTCTAGCAGCGCAGTCCGAGTCTCTCTCTCTCTCTCTCTCTCGCTTTCTCTCTTTCTAGTCTCTTTCTCAATATTATTTGAAATTCATTTTTGTATAATTGCTGTAGAACAGACATATCCGCAAAACAACCAATCATCATCACCGTTAATACATCATACATATATCGATTGTAAAAGCGCCTTAAACTTATTTCTACAGATGCGCGTTGATTAGATTAAGAAATTGATTATACATACCGATAACATAGCATCGCGATAAGGTGAAACGTATTCCAATTAGATTTTCGTGCATATAATTATAATGAGCAGATTGGAAGAGGATCGTGTCATCGCTATCAGTTCCTCATTTTATAAAAATGTATTTTTGCTTACACAGATGGTACCATCGTCTTTTCAATTTCAACAACATTTTAGAAAGGTACACGGATGACGGTTGTGAAGCAATATCGTTTAAATTGATTGTTTTTATCTTATCAAGCCTTTGTCAGCTGAGAACTTTTAGTTCTTAATACTTTCCTTCTTTTCTTTTTGCGGAAGGATATGTTTGATAAACCCAATACCGCGGGTTTTCTGCACGTGTCTCATTATTTATCGATTATATATGATGCAAAGCTTTTCAAACGCATGGTTAAGTGGCCGATCTCATGTAAAAGGGATGAAGCGATATATCGTGCAGAAATAAAGAACTTTTTCTCCCTTTTGTCAAAAGACAATCCCGATGTTAAATTCCCATCGATACTGATGTCCCATTTAGTTCAGTCGACTGGAACGAAATTTCTGACCTTTATGTGGAAGTTATCGCAGCTTGCTCTTAGAATTTACATTAAAGGGGAACGTATGTAATTCTCTCAACATGAGAAAATATTATAGTTATTTCCACGGTTCCGTCTAATATTAACAATTGAATTAGATTCCTTGGTTCAAGAAAGATTATTGAATGCACCACATACAGGTCCAATGGATGATTTGACTATAAGATATCTCAATAATGTAAATACAGAAATGCGCTGTCTCATGGCCAATACTTTTGAGAAAACAAAGAGGATTCTGGATGTTGCAAATGATTTTATCAAGTAAACTTCGTTTTCTGCATGCAGGAATAAAATAAATAATAATTTATATAATTATTATAATTATTAATCACACATTATATATTTTAGTGATGAAATCGAGACATTGAATATGTATAAATTAGAGATTTTTGAGAAAAAAAAGATTATAGAAAAGCTGGTTCTTGAGTGCCCGGTTAATGCATTAGTTCAAAAACGACTGACAAACGTTGAGGATTCAAGTATCATAAACTGTTGGTACTTAAATATATCTCCATCTTCGTATAATCTGATACGAAATCTAATAATCTGAATGTAATAATTAGCCATTTGTGCGACGTTATTTTTGATATGTTACAGTATGGAAAATAGACATCTCGCACAAGTTCCAATATATCTCTAGAAAAAACGAGGAATTAAATAAATTCAAAGAATCTTGTAAGCACTTGTGCAAAATTATTCTGAGGATAAAATCGAATTCTGAGATACTTGACGCAAATCAATTTCCCAAAATTAACTGTGATTATTACTTATTGCGTAATCAATCTTACATGCAGGTAAAATAATTATGTTTACATCTGACATAAAATTCTTACACAATATTTTTCTCTCTTTTTTCTTCAATTTAAACATTTAATATATAATTTATATAAGGATGGCTTATTCACCTTCTCCACTTTGTTGTCACTGCTCCATGTGACATTAACGCAAATGCAATGTCACATAAACGCTGATTTCTCAGATGTATCGCCATACTCATTACATATTCAAAGCACTTGCGAACTAATGAAATCTCTGCGAATATTATTCGTTGCGTTGAATACGAGAGTTAACAATATGCTCGATGAACAATATATCTCTCAAAAAATTCAAGATATTAACATCGATTTCGACACAAAGAATTTATTGATCACAAATCCAAATATATTTCTACAATCGCCTGAAATTAATTTCAATTTCAGTCAATACACAGGTGATAATCTTTTTCACGAGAGATTATATTCACCTCCGACAGAAGGTGCTCATTAAAATTATATTCTATTTAAAAATGGGAAGTAATTCTATGAAACGGAGAAAATATATGAAAATATATTAACATTTTTCGCAGATAAACATAAACATAAACATTTATTTAAAAGATACAGTCGTAGATATTGCCCTTACGAAATACCTGCAGTATTATCGGATCTTACCAATTCCTGGAATAATATGAGTGGATGGCTATCTCCTCGTGCATATTCCACTAAGTATATCTACAAAGGGAAACCCCTTTCGCCACTTTATTCTCGACTATTATATAATTCTAAATTAAAATCAAAGCAGTCTAAAGGTATTTACTATGATTTTTAATATCTTGAGATTCACATTATTTATAAACATTTTGACGAAATCAAAACTAAATTAGCATACTTCCAGAAAAGTGCAATTCGAGTGTGAATTACGAGGCACTAAATTTAACACCGAGAAAGCGTTTGGTATCGGAACATTCAACGATAAAGACTAGCAAGAAAACGAGAAATCTTTTTAATTCCGTTACGAGCTCATCTTGCTTATCTTCAATTACGGAAAATTGACAAGATACAAATGCTGAATAAAAGTAGGATTTTAAAAATCGATATTAAATACTTTTAATGATTTTGTAAATCTAATATTGGTAAATATGTATTAATGTAATTCATGTAATTTTTAAAGATTTAAATGATAAAGCAATTATTATGATGAAGTAACTATTCGGATTTAATAATATTGATCTATATATTTAAATATAATGCATAATATGTATAATGTATATCGTGTATATGTCATACGTTTATTTCATTTAAGATCACAGTTATTAGAGCTATCAAGTTCGTAATTCTGAGTCATGATGTACGTGAATATCTAGACACGATTGCTTCTGCCGGAAGAGTAAGCAACTGATCGGCTATCATATAAGTTGCGTAAGTCTTTTCGATATCTCAAGCTGTTTCTCGACTCTGTAATGACGCAATCTTCAGCCCTCTCGGAATAGTTACATGATTATTCAAATCTAACTAATATTCATTCTTAGCAACGCTACAAAATTCATGACAAAGAATCAATCTTGATTTTGCAGCCGATGTCGAGGGAAACAAATGCAGGAAGTACAGTTGCATCGCGTAACGTAAGAATAAAAGAAAAAGAAAGAGGGGGGTACACGCGTCACACAAATATGGCGATAATCCTATCAGCTGATAGTGTCTGTCGCTAGGATGACGGACCGCATTTTGGTTAATCGGGTTAGAGCGCAGTACGTATCTCCCCTTCCCCGCCATCGTCGTCGATGACCACTGGGCTGCGTGTGCTAGCCTTACTTTACATTATGCACATACATGCGATCCGGATGACGCATACGCGACGATGTTAACGTATTTCTCGCACGCTGATACAACACGGGAAAACCGAAGTCGAAACGCGCGCGTCGTTGACAGGTGGTGAAGATTTCCCGCGGGAATGTCAAGATAGATAGAGATTCTCTAACCGGATATTCGATTGAAACACCAGCATCGACTTCGGCGATTGACTCTGCGAAGCAACGAGCGAGTCCGCTTTAATCGCGGAGCGAATCGGCTTCGGCAGCGATTCGATCTGTGATGAGCGACTCCGAACAACGGCAATTGCACGTGCCTTATCGAGAGTATCACAGCCAAAACAATATCAGTCCCGTCGCTGCCGTCGCTTTGGTGGAGACCGATGCGCTGGTGGATCTGTCCATCGCGCCCATTAATAGTAGTAGCAGTAGCAGTAACAGCAACCACCACCGTCTGCTACAGAACGATCAGCCGCTACCGCCTACAACGGAACTTCTGCCAGACGTTGAATTTGTATCCGGTCTGAGCAACGACCAAACTCTAGCCATAGATTCCTCTGGCATCGACCGGGAGAGCCAGCCTCTCCTCGGTCGCTTGGAGCTCGATGTTACATTTAACAGATTTCCAGGTTTGTTTGCAGGTTGCATTATAAGTTTTTTAATATTATAATATTATTTTATTTTCCTTAGTTGTATATTTGTTAGTAATCAATAATAGTCATAGTAATTTTCTAAGAATCATTCAAATGTTATCTCGTATATGCTTAATTATATATGTGCTATAGATGACCCACAGTTCTCAGAACTGGTGTGGCAAGCTGAATGTGCAATAGATAGTGGGATTTATCCAGAAAGAATATACCAAGGTTCCAGCGGTAGTTATTTTGTTAAAAATCCAGCAGGGGTAAGAAACATTTTTAATCATTATGATACTAAAAGTTTTAACTATATTTCTAATATGAGTGTTATTAATCGCTTTTACTATTTTATTAGAAAATAATAGGTGTATTTAAGCCAAAAGATGAGGAACCTTATGGCAGATTAAATCCAAAATGGACAAAATGGATGCACAAGCTCTGCTGCCCCTGCTGTTTTGGCAGAAGTTGCCTGATTCCCAATCAGGGATATCTGAGTGAAGCGGGCGCCAGCTTAGTTGATCGCAAGTTAGGTCTCGGCATCGTGCCAAATACTAGGGTAGTAAAACTCGTCAGTGAGGTTTTTAATTACCCACGTTTGGATCGTCAGAAGGCACGCATGAAGCAGGCGATCATGGATCAGTTTCCTACAGTGGGCTCTCATTTTAATCGTATCGGTCTGCCACCAAAAGTTGGTTCCTTTCAAGTTTTTGTGGACGGTTATAAAGATGCTGATTATTGGTTGAGACGATGGGAGAGCGAATCTATGCCAACGCGACTAAATCGTGAATTTCAACTTCAGTTTGAACGTTTGGTCATTTTGGACTACATCATCAGAAATACGGATAGAGGTATGAAGGATAAAATTGTTTCAGTGTAAATTGCAGTGTAAATAGCAATTGCTTAAATTTGTTTTCATTTATAGGAAATGACAATTGGCTGATTAAATATGATGCCAGCGCCAGTAAAAACGGACCTGAGCATGGTGAAGTAAAGATCGCGGCGATAGATAACGGTTTGGCCTTTCCCTTCAAACATCCGGACTCTTGGCGAGCGTATCCGTATCACTGGGCATGGTTAAATCAGGCAAAACAACCATTTAGTGATGTCACACGGGAGCTAGT
Source organism: Eciton burchellii (assembly GCA_020341155.1). NCBI lineage: Eukaryota > Metazoa > Arthropoda > Insecta > Hymenoptera > Formicidae > Eciton > Eciton burchellii. The sequence goes on from JAHMML010000002.1 coordinate 2,687,983, forward strand.
TTTACCACAACTCTCAGATCAGAATTTTGTACAGGATCTCTGCGATGATCTATATCAATTACTCAAAGTATGCCATATTTATTATCTGAAAAGAATTATATCATGTTTTACTTATGTGATACGATAACAATGATTAATATATTTATAGCAAGATAAGGGTTTCGATCGGCACCATTTTGATAGACAAATGAGCGTGATGCGCGGGCAAATCTTAAATCTACAACAAGCCCTAAAAGATGCTAAGAGTCCCGTACAATTGGTACAAATGCCGGCTGTAATTGTGGAAAAGTATACACGCATATATGTACTCTATTAATATGATATGATTGAATTATTTTGTGCAAGTGCACTAAATATTCATCTATAGTCTATTATCTATAGAAATACCAAAAAATTTCAGTTAGAAATATTTGCTTCAGTTCATTAAATTTATTTGTTATTCATATATTTAATGTTTTTTGAATTTTTTTATTTAAGATTTACAATGGTTTTCTTATTAGATATAATTAGATATTATCGACCATTGATTATAATAAATTGATTGGATCATCTATTCAATTACTCCACATTATATTAATTTGTTAATTTGTTCTAGAGCCAAAGGAAACGACGCACCCAGATTATTTTCGTTTTCTGACACGTTCACCCAGCGCTTCCAGAACAAGAGTCCATTCTTCTCCTGGTGTTGAAGACAAGAGCTCGCAACTTAAATTTAATAGTTGTGAATCGGTGTCTCAGTGATAACAGTGTCAGTAAAACGATGGAACAGTTTGCGCGCCGTGAAAAATATTATTATCTTATTTTTCTAAGTTTATCCTACATCTACATTTCTACCTCTCTTTTAAGTTTTATTTTTACAGTGTGAATTGATTGAAAAGGGGCGACGGTTGTCCTTTTTAGGCTATCTCGTATTTATAATCTCTCAGTTTGGGATATATAAAATATTCATACAATTATATTGTATACAGTAAATATATATAACGTTAAAACACAGAGATCTTCTTAATGCGCTTAATGTGCTACAAACTATAAAAAGAAATTGAGATACAAAGTTTAAATATAGTATACAAAACTCACGAGCAAGATGCAGATTTACATTTAAAATGTGCTTTCATGTTTTACATACATAATAACTTGATCAATCGAATGAAGGATTGTATCAACGTAGAAAGTTATAATTTTATTTTAGCTTAAATATTGAAAGATAAATAGCCTATATTTATTCTTGAGTATACGATATCTCCTTTCTTCTATCTCGCATTACAGATATAGCTAGTCCAAATGTCGATTAATTAAATATTTAAAGGACGCTGTATAAAATTTTCTAAAGTTAAACTGTGATTTTGTGGTACGCGTATCGTATCGCATGTCAACGAAAAATTCCTTGTAATTATAATAATAATAATAATGCCGATCGTTAATAATAAGTACAAATTAGATGAATATAGAAATACATAGACAAACTGGAGTTTCTAGCGCAATTTTTGAGATTGTATTTTCGCCTTTCTCTTTTACAATGTATTTTATCGTGAGAGAAATAGAATCGTGCGATATGTTCGAGTTTAAAAATTGATATTTCGATAACATATATTTTTTATGAAAATGTCACTAAATTAGTTCTGGACCAATGCGATGCCACTCGAGCTAACTTCGAGTAGTGTCGGACTTTTCTAGATTCATATCCTGTCAACGTCCCTCTTGCAGATTTTAAAATGTTATGAAAAACTGAGATTTTAAACCGCAATTTTATTATTTTGAATATTTTGATATTTACTATACATTGCAAAATAATATTAATATAATTGTGCACATATGCACAAGATATATGAGATGATAAGAAAAGCAATTTAGAACAGCAATTATGGAGGTTGTCGAGTCTTGTTCGAAAAGAAAAGCCTTATCAACTACCAGGACATTAACATGTCCTTGCAAGAGAGAGACAAAAGTAATCTTTATTTCATTATTAAATTTTAAATTATTTATAATTTTTAATAACCAAATTATTAATTTTTATTTGTTATAATTTGAATGATAGATTGCGAATTATTAATAATATAATAAGTTGTAGATATATAATGCATAGATAACTGGATTCATAAATAGTAATTATAGATTTATTGAGAATTAATTATAGAATTATAATTGAATGTTATAAAATGTATAACATACAATCATAATGATTAATGATTAATAGACTATTATTAATATTTATGCATGTGCAGTATGCCAAAAGATACATACAGCCACCACGAGCGAAATCTTTCGCACCGGAGCGTTTGTACAAGATCCCATCAAAACGATTAGATACCAATACAACATATCATTTGTCGTATCCGCATATGGATAGCATGGCGATTCGTTGTGCACGACAACCAATTCGACCTGTTCATAGTCTAGAGAAAAGTACCGGCAAATTTTTCGATGAAACAACAACTACGTTATCCTATAGACCAATATGGCAATTCGTTAAGACAGAACCAATTATACCGAAACCTAGGTAAGAGAAAGATGAATAATATAATTTACGTGATAGATATTAATTTATAGTCATGAAAAGTATTATTTAACAGAAACAGAGTATAAATGTTGAAATTCTCTTCTTCTTTTTCATGTTTCCAAAATTTCAGTAACATTGTTTCTTATGTACATAATTTAAATACTCAGCTTACAAGAATCTAATAATTGATAAATCTAATACATTTCATTTTTTACTTGAAAACATGAAATTCTAAAATAAAGATCGATGAATTCATAAATATTTTTAAAATTGCTAAACTAATTGATCAAAACTGATATATTTGAAATAATTTAATACAAAAATTGGGTGTTAGGTCCATGATAGGCAAAGGTGCGATGGAAACTGTGACGACGATTCGTCGTGATTACATGGCAAAACACGTAGAAAAACCAGAAATGATCATACCCTGTGGAAATATTCGCACGAGTTCGGCACCATTGGACGATAAAACAATGGCAAAATTATCCTATCTTCCTCCGGGAACTATTGAACCTGTAATTAGTTTCAAACCGATAATGAAATATCGTCCTCCAACCCAAGCCAGTGCCAAGGACACGACGCAAAAATTAAGCTATCAGCCTTTTGTTGTGGATAAGAAAGAACTTTATCCTTGGGCACAGAAATTGCCATATAAGTATGTATATTGTATATTGATTTACAATTAATAACAATTGTAAAAACTTCATATAATAATATATTCAGATATAATTATATAATATAAAAATACAATACAATTATCTACAATATGAAAGAGAAAGAAAAATATTTGTATTTTTAAATCGAACGTTAATAAAATATTTTAAAAATGAATTTTAATATAATTTATACATAGAATTATATATATATATATATAATTTGACTATTATAAAAATAATAAAGATCATATTATACATATATAACGTAATTTATAAAAATACTCCACTATTATTCTTTCTTGTTACTATAGATAAAGATATTTATATACTTCCGAGTGTTTAAAGGCCACCGGATGTTACGATGTGCGGCAAGACCACTTACTCCGAGAGTTATATGGAGAATGATGCGATCTCTATGGAAAAACCCTTCCTGCCCATCTCATCGTACGTGTTCCCTTACAGTCCAGAGTTCGCGGATAAAACCATCTATAAGGAAAGCTATTTGCCGGCTGATACAGAACGACCGGCACCATTTCTTCCCTGCAGCACTATTACCATACCTGATGTAAAAATGTCCGTTGATACAACTAGCAAGGTGATTGAATAGTTCTGTACACGTTCATTTTTATTGTAGCATAATTTTTAATAATAATCATTATGTAATCATTTACAGTTAAGCTATCAACCAGTCTGGATTGAAAAACGAAAACCGATTGTGCCACGCACTAAAACCACATTAATAAAAGCCAAAATGCAATCTGAAACGACATCTCGTTATGAATACTCAGCCAAAATAACGTCGCGTCCGAGACTTATCGTTCCATGTGATAATATTCGTACAGCTGATATACCGCTACTAGCAGATACAACCACTGGCTTGTCTTATATAAAACCCGATGTGATAAAACGTGTTCACAGTTACAAACCTATTATGCAATATTCCAGGTGAGAAAATGAAATTAGAAATAAACGTTTAAAAACAAAAGTATCAAAGTAAAGTATCAAAAGAAAGAACGTTTATAATCTATAAAAAAATATTTAAATAAATCTGTTTATTGACAGATCTTTTTTTCTTAGAAAAGAAACGATTCTTAGAATTTTTTATACGTTTTTATGATATGTTTAATCATTCGAAGTCTCCAGATATAATCGAGCTTGCAATTTTAGACCAGAGACCAAAATCGAGACTGAAACAGTAAATAAATTATCATATCAAACGTGGACCGTTAAACCTAAAGAAGAACATCCATGGATGCAGAAAGATAAATATCAACGCCCTGAACATCCAATGGTTAGCGATACGGTCTATCATATGAGTTATCCTGAGCCAGGTCGATATGTCAAGGATGAATCAGAATGTCCTTGTCAAGAAGAGCAAAATGATAATATATCATCCGCTCCAACGAAAATATGTTAAATACTTTTGAGTTGGATTTGATGCATATTGAAACTCAATTGCAGTATAATAAGATATGATTATTTTGATCTCTTAACGACAAATGTTCCATTTTGGAACGCAGCAGCTTTATTACAAATATATATATATTTATTTTAATAGTAAATATTTTTTAAACCTTTTGATACCTATTTTCCAAATATATTAAATTTTTGAAAAGAATTATTATAAAATTATATTGAATGAATCATGTAAACTGCTTATTCTATCCTAAACATAACAATAGCAATAAACAGCAGACATATTGATTGTATAACGTATTTTATTGTGCGTAAATATACGTGTATGTTATATTACATTTACATAGCAATTATGGTGATGGATAAGAGTATAATAGTAATCTCTCGTTTAATCATCTCATTTTCAATAATAAAATAAACTCTAATTTTTGCTAAAAAGATCAATTGACAATATTGACGCTTATTACTAAAAATAGCGTATATTATATGTTATATAATGATAAATATATCGAGATGACGTTGAATCCTAATCATAATAGATTTTGCGTTTTATATTTGCATAACAATTGATATATTATTTTTTTATAATATATGTATAAGACACATAGTGGGGGAGAGAATGGAGCACCATAATAAATTTTAAGCTAAAAGCTAATGCTGCCATCTAAGGCTAAATCTTTTTTTTCTTAGTTTATTAAAATAATCCAAATCATCTAAATAATTTGCTTAAATTTTTGTTCATGAACTAATATAGATAAGCTTCTATTTATAAATTAATTTATATATATATATATATATATATATATATATATGATATTAAGATAATATACATAATACTAATAATATATATAATATATATAATATTAATAAAAATTATATACATTGTTTTATAAATATTATAATCATATACATATATATATATATATATATATATATATATATATATATGTATAGTTTATATGATTCTTGAATATTATGACTAAAATCACGAAAAAAATAATTAAAAATTAGTCTAAAATATATAAAATATACTCTCACATTAATATAAAGTGTAATCTTTTTCAGATCGAAAAATGAAATAGTTTGAATATCCAAGTTATCATTTTTTACTATATAATATAGATAAGTGTTATATATATATAAGATATATCAATACATGTGCGCGTGTGTGTGCACGTGCGCATGTATATGTATAATAAAATAAAATGTAAAGACTGATTAATTATAAAAATCTTCATTTTTCGATCTGAAAAAAATTAATGACTGAAACAATTAATAACAAATTGAAACGTTTAAAAAAAGCTATAATTATATCTAAATGAGAAAATTCACAATCTCTGTATCGCAACAAGTAATCTTAACACTATAAACACTATCAGATAAATGTGTACAAATATTCTCACATATATGTAATGCGACTTACGGTACATATTGCCACATAAAAATATACGCATGTGCGTATATTTCTAGACGCGTATATTGCACTCATATTGCATACGATCTTTTGTAGCAAATAAATGTATCGCATTTTTGTAAGTAAATTATAATGTGCTCGCGGTCACTCATCACATTAATATCCCTCCCCCATTAACAATTATTAACGGATCAATCCGTTGAGTCGACATAATAAGTCGACAGAGATCGGAAAAAGGATTGTAAATAACGATCCAAGAGAAACAACAATAGTGAAAGCAAATAATGGCTACCATTGTGATTCTACTTTAATAACAACAATGATGCCTCGGCATTACCTATTAGCGTTGTATGACTGCATAAACTCTGAGAAGCCGAAACTATTCAGGTGATCCAAGTTGAGATTTTCATCGATTGATGATAACTCATTGTGGCCCATCAGCTCCACGTAGTCCATATCTGAGCTTGGTCGTCCAATACCCGACTGACCGAGGCCCGGAGCGTAACTACCACAAATCAAAAACACAACTCCAATCACTGGCAATCCTCGATAATCAATTATTGCAAACTTAAATCTGTCTCACTCTTCCAGTCGTTCTTCCTTTTTTTTCTCTCTAGAATTTTCTGAATTGCGTTACTATATTGTCTATTTTTGAGTGATTCATTTTTTTTTAATGTGACCGATTATAGCCGGTACAACACGGCGAAAAGGATACTGAATGACAACCACAAGAACCCTGCCCTTTGTAGATCGGTCACTTATAATAACTTTTGAGAAAGATAAAATCGAAGTGGATTTTGCGAATGGATTTCTATTTTTGATCATTTTACTCCGCACCGCAGATATTAAAGCGATAATATATTTCAACAAATTCGCGATTAATATTACACAATTGCCAGCTGCGAGTGATTGGAGTTGCGTTTTACAAGGTAGTATTGAACTTTCCGCTGTGGTTGTACCGGCTTGCTCCAGGTCTTTGCCTTTTAAAAGATAACTCTCATACTTTCATTCTCTCTCTCAATCGTTTTAAGATATTTGTATATTCTTATCTGTAAATGTGTGGCTCTCACACGCAATGTTTACGCTTATATATATATATATATATATATATATATATATATATATATATACACATACATACATATACGTATACTATGCTGCAATATATAAAAATTTGTAATATAAAAGCCATGGATAAGCCGTTATATAAATGAATTGTAGGAAAATACTTGGCAGTCAAAAAATTATTTACGCACTAATTTCTTGTCAATGATTTTTTTTCAATAATCCATAGATACAAATATATAAATCATCAAAATAGAAGATATCTCAATAATAAAACAATTTTTCAAAAGTAAAATATTTACTCGAGTTTAATCCTTTGACTATAAGCACTTGGAAGCAAAACTGTACAACGCAGAGACGGCCAGTAATCTATCGCATGTTACGCTGTTCTTTATGAATGGAAATAAATCATCCAAATTATTTTTTTATTATTTCTCATTTATATTTACTTTTAAAAATAAGTAGTCAATCGGGCGCTTCTAAACAGTATTCGTAGTCAAAGGATTAATACAATTATTCATTATTTCGTTAGATATGAAATTAGATAACAATAAACGCATAAATTTGCATTTATTTTTAATATTTATAAATGTATATAATTTTCTATATAATAATTATCATATACTTTCTCAAAAAATGTATAATATAAAAACTGCAGTAGAAAACAGAGATCGAATTTTCAATACCGATTGTATAACTTAATACATTAATTAAACGATAAACGATGAAAAATAAAATATATTTGTGCTTAAAAGCACTTATATATAATATTATATCATTCTCCTCAGGATTTCTGAATTATTACACAAGTATTATACAATAGCATCATTGGTAAATTAATATTAAATATCAATTTCCTTTAATATTAAATTTGCTGACAACTAACAAATTATATTGGAAAACACTGGAACAATAAATATATATTATAAAAATAACATTGATCAAAAATTTAAAAGAAATTAATGTTAAGTCACAAGTTTCACATTTTTTATTTTCATAAATATTTGCAAAATATAATTTTTTGGTCTTCATAATGTACGTATGTATATGTATATATATAATATATATATATACACACACACATACATACGCGCGCGCGCGCGCGCACACACACACATACATACATATACTTCGAATGCTCTCATAGGTAAGGCTTAAAGATATACATTTCTTTGACACGTATTCAAGTAACAATATATCAATAATGAATAAACCAGCATTGTCCAATATAGCATACCTTCATTACAAAAAAGGATTAAATAATGCGTGGCATTACCGGGCATACTGTTAATTCTTGTATAGCTTAAGAATAAGTTATATTATTATTATAATATAACTTCGTGATGTTAAGATATATATAAAAGAAATAATCAATGCAATTCTAGTTATTACATTTCTATAAAATTTACAGTTAAAAGACTAAAAACTTAAAAAAATTTTTAGAATTTTACTACATTTTACTATATTAATTTAAAAACTCCAAGAAGCTGCAAGGAATGTGTTTGATTTAATTATTATTCCGTAATAAAATTTCCGTAAATGCTCATTTGGAGATAGGCTCAATGTTATTGTCCTTTGATTTCCATTCCTTTATCGATATTGATCGATATTGATTACGTCATTACTGTCAATATTGCTATAAAATGATGAAATCTCTTTTTATGAACAAAATTAACAAAAGTAGCAGGAACAAGGAACACGGTTTCCTTTAATATAATGTATAAAATTTTATTATATCGCATATTTTCGATATTCTAAAGAACTCGAATTCTAAATGTTACATATCCCAATGTGTAATATGTTAGGATATGTATCATTTACTTATGTACGAATGATATGTTCGATGTCGAACACAAGATATTCGATAAACCATGATCCTAACAAGGAAACGATCTTTTATAAAAAGATAAAGTTTCGAACGATCTCTTAAAAAATTGATTTTTTCTTTATAAATTACAATAAAGAACAAGAAAAAAAGTTTATATTCTGGCTCTAGTATTGTTTATCTCTTATTGATTTATTGAATAACTGTATAACTGTATTAATTGAATACTGTATAACTTGAGATTCGTTTTTACTTTATAGTATAAAGTATATTATATACTTTAAGATAACAAAGTAAGTCGAACTGATAAAAAAATCAAATCGAAATTGTCCATTAATTATTATATCCAGGAAACTGACCTTGATGCTACAGATGGTGTATCTCGTACAGATGGATCAGGACTATGTGCTTGGAAGATGGTTTGTGGTGTGGCAGGATAACTTCCGCCCGGTCCACCTGGTCCACTACTACCGACTCCTACTACAGAAGAATGGGATGGCGTTTGGCCACCCTGTCCAGGTCCACTCCAACCTGGTACGTGTGTTACTAACAATGGTTTGACATAGCCATTTGTTGACGTGGATTGATTTTCTATGAGAATTAAGGTCGATTATCACGTATAGGATATGATCATACTCCTAAGATTTTAAAATAAATCTCACAATGATAAATCAATATAAGCATACCGTTAAATGGCGTATAATATTTGGAAAAAGCTTGATCCTTCGAGATATCCGGATATAAATACACAAGGTGTTGTAAATCGTATACGCGATCAGCTAAGCTACGAATAGCAAAGTCTTTGCTCGTGAACGGTTGCAACATAAATACTTGTTCCGAACTTTGATCTGAAAATTGAGATATGGGAGAAATTAAGAGCACGTATCCTTCGCATAGAACTTACCTGTAGTCTGACACGTCGTATCGCCTTTACCTCCGCACCACGCAATTGTAATGCCGCCAAGTTCTGAATCGGAGAAACGCATCAAAAAAGTACCGCATGCACAGGTCGCCAGCATTTCTTCTGCTTGCTTTTTACGAACGAATCCAAGAATATAACCATCAATCCATGGGCCTCTAAGATGTTCTCGAGTGAGCTTCATAACAGCGTAAAACCATTCCCAGAAAGTAAAATTTCTCTCGGGTAATGGTTCCTTACAGAATTGTGCCCAACTTAACAATAAACCTGAATAATCTTGCTGTGCACCCGAATTTCCATTGCTTCGGAATGCCTTCTCCGCAAGGAATCGGAGATTTTCATCAGTCAAGGCGCGGCCAGTTGCTGAACGAAATTTAACATTTAAAGCTTCGGCTACTTGACACCATGATACTTTATCTGGTACCGCAAATGGTACTCTGCCAGGTTCCGCAAATGCATTATCCCAGGTAACGGTTGCCCATGCATGAGGTTCTTGATTACCATGTACAATTACTACTACAGGTAAACTCAAAGTCCATACTTGGAATACTAATTCACCGCCACCAACACTAAATTGGGATTGAAATAACAAAGAGAATTTTTCATCCATCACAGATTCCGTGCCTTTCTTCTCCGCTCGTTTAATCTTTTTTAACTGCATGTTGCGAAAACTCACAGATAATTGTCTCGTTGCCTATAAAATTATATTAATAATTAATTTTGTATTATATTTTATATTATATTGCGCATTATATTAGAGGGACATAATATAATACATAAAAATTATATTTAATCTCATCACATTTAATGATGATGAAACGAATATTAAATGTTCTCACCTGATGATATTCCATCGTGCCAGTATTGTTCAAGATTTCTCCGCTGGCCTCACCATTTTTTGCCATTTTATCACTTTTTAATAAAGCATTCGCCTGAGCTTCACTGATTATGCTCACTTTTACCTGCGGTGGTGTCATATGTACATTCAATTTACCACCAACTAAGAGCCGCACTGTACTCGTGAAACGAGTGTTGGTTTTCATGACTTGTGGAGGTTGTTTCTCAATAATGAAAGTACTAGTAACTAAAGAACTTAGGAGTTGTGTGATTTGAGAATTTAAAGAAGGCAGAATGTCTTGTATTGTTGGTGGCTCAAGGCCGAATTTTTGCTTCAAACGTTCTGCTTCCTTTATTTGTTGTCGAGTCAACCAGATTAATTCAGCAAGATTTTCACACCATTCCTGTATAGAATCTAAATTACTATTGAAAGGTGCACCATTTCCCGCTAATTGTTGATCCCTTTTCCACCTATAATAAAATATTAGAATTGTTAATGATTGAGCAATCTTTATCGATAATGTTTATGTACATCAATATTACCTGATAAGTTCATCGTCCAAAACTCTTGATTGCAAAGTAGTTATTCTTCCAATAGTATCTTTCAATTTATCAATCAATGACAAACGTAGTTGCATTAGACCAGCCACTTTATTATTTAGTAATTGTTCTTGTTGGTCTTTTTGTCTGTGTAAGAAATATATTTCATCAAAATGAATAAATATAAATTAACTAAACTACTAAATGAATTGACATTTTACCTTTTAATCTTCTTTTCCAAGTCCATGCTTTGCTGATTTTGTGGCTGTGTAGCAAGATGTTGCAAATGGGCATTCAACTTTGTACATTCATGATAACTGAGAGCAAAAGCTTCTTGTTCCTGTTCCATTCTTCGTAAATCTTCACCACTTTCAAATGTCTTTCGCCGTAATAATTCAACTTGTTGAGCTATCTCAGCGACAGCGTCACCTATCATCATATTGACTCTGTCGCCAGTCATATTCATTAAAGTACCTCCTAAGTTCTCAACTTGGGCTACTAACTTCATTTCTATGCCCAGGCAATGTCTAATTATCCTAAAGAGCGTTATCGGATTTTGACTATACCTTTGCTATAATGAAAGAATGATAGGAAGATATAAACAAAAATTCGTTTCGATTTGTTAAATTACATGCTATATAATATGTAACTCACGCGAAATGTTTTTGCAGCTTCCGTCAACTTTAATTTTGCTAAAAATAAATCTCTTTCATTTTGCAATGAAGCTGCTTTACTTTCTAATTCTTGTATCAGGGATATAACCATATTGGATATATATTGTTCATGCTGTGGATTCTCTGGCTCTATATCAGTCCTAAAATATTTATAATTACATTTTTCAATGTATGATATGAACTTGTTAAATAATGAATTTAGGAGTTTATGCATTATTTTTATTATATTATTTATTATACCACATCTTCTCCTCTATCCATGATGATAAAAAATGTCTGACTTCTATCGGAAAATGTTCTCCATATACTGAATGCACCTGTTGCAATGCTTCAGGTGGCAACTGTTGAGCTTTTGCCCACAATGACATCTTTGATTATTTTAATTTCCTAATCAATAAAACAAAATAATGATATTGTTATTATAACAAAATATATTTCCTAAATATATTATAAAGAAAATGAAGATGTAGATACTTTATATAAAAGAGAATCTGTTATATAATATCGGTTAAATTTGAACAACATATTAATGAAGTTGAAAAATAAAAGATAAAAAATAAAAAGAATTTATATAAATCTATGTTCAAAAATGTTTTATTAAAAGGTTTTAAATCATATTACACAATTCCAGAAAAACATATTTGTTCATTGTAAACGTAAAAATGAAATTATAAAGTAAATAAATTAAACGCTAGTTATATTAAACAAAGGTCTAATAGAAATCATGAATGTACAGATTTACAAGTCAAAACATATAAATAATAATTGAGATTTATTTATTTTTGAATTGGCGTTTTTGTGTAACAAGTTATAGAAAATAATTTTGCTCGAAAATCTTTGAATGTTTATAACTTTTTTCGGATATAGATTTATACGAACTTTTTCAATTATTTATTAATACATTATATAAGTTTGCCTTAATCATTGTTAATATACTGTATATTTCTTCAAATATTTGTTTTCCAGGACTTCGTGTGTTGAAAAAATATTGTCTATTCATCAAAACAGAGAAGATGGAACGGTATGATATTTCATATACAAATACACAATATACATATATAATAACATTATTTAATGATAATCCAGATGACAATAACATGATAACATGATATTATTGATAACATTTTCGTTGAATAAGAGTAATGATATGCATGATTTATAATATACATATAATCTTTAAGAATGTTACCTCTCTAATTTAGATTAAACATTTGCCTGTTTGTTTTGAATTTTTTTTATCCCTTTCATCTTTATTAATTTCGATCATTTTTACCATCATCATTAATAAATTATTTCGAAGATAATGCATATCGAAATTCTAGCAATCGATTGTAGAAGACATTTCGGGAATGATTTATTTAAATAAATGTCTTTAATTTTAACGAGCCCGAATAGGAAGGACCATCGAAGTCGGAATTCAGTTACGCGTTACGTCATGTTAATGATAAATAAGAAAAATTGCGCGGTTGAGACACGCACCGACGATAACAACATGCCGGGATGTACATTCAGGCGCGAAGACGGCGTGCGCTATCTCGGCAAATACCTGTCGCCAGCTACCGAGAATACAGAGGGAATGAAGTATGAGAGAGTGTCGCGGAATTGCGCGCGCGGTTCTCCGCAAGAATTGTGCGGGAATGTACATTCGCCAGCTAAAGCACGACAGCACGTCGGCGCACCGGCAATAAAAAAAATTGCCCTTAGAGAAAAATGTATCACGCGATGTAATACGCAAATAGATAAAGGCGCGCAGGAATTGCAGAGTGACAAGAGGCGAAGAGAAAGACAGGAAGCAGAAGAAAAAGAGAAGTAGAGAAACAAAAGAGAGAGAAGGCGAAAGAAGAGAGAAATAGGATAGTATAGACGACATAAATTTGAAACAATCACTGATGATTTCTCCGGATTGTGCTCACCTTCCGTTAATTGACTTTGAAATATTCACAAGACGGAAAATGTATGAAGAATATACGTCGTACTTCCTTCACAGTTTTTTCCTCGTCGTTGTCGTTGTCGCTGTCGTCTGCGATCGCAATCTTCGATATTATTGACACAGATCTAGCTGCGACACAAGTAACACGCAATAAAACGGCAGCGTAATTAACGCCAGTGAATGATCGCTCGCGTCTACACTCCCATCAATAATGTTATCGTCCCTTCTACCGAAAACCTCTTGCCTCCCTGCCGCTTTCGCTCCAATCGCCTTTCTCGTTTAACCCATGTACCACAAGCGGCCGACGACGATATCGAAGCGAAACGACGAGGGCGGGAATTCCTGGAATTCGCTACCGTAAATGGCACCAGTGGAGGGGCGAAGTGGAAGTGAGGAGGATCACGTGATTAGAGATCCGCGCGTGCGTCAGCGCGCAGAATCTCGCGCCACCGCGCCACCGCGATTTAACAATGAACTCGCAAAATCCAATCTTTGTATTGCTAATCTCGCAATCTTTTCTTTCTTATACCTTCCATGTGTTAATAGAAACTGAAATAAATGAAACATTAGCGCGTAGAAAATGTAAATCATATACAAATGAAGAACTACATACTCAATTATATGTAAGTAAAATAAAAGAAGAACGTGAGAGAGAACAAATCTGCTGAAACAGCATTGATCAATAAATCATGATTTATGCGATTTTAAACTGATTTCTTTGTTCTTTGATATAATTAAGAAGTTATTCGGTTACATAAATCGTTTAGTGATTTGATGATTTTAAGGCTTTGAAGAGGAAAGATGACAGATAATGACAGTAAGCTAAAAATTAAAAACTGGATATAATATAAATGTGTGATATTACATATCACATACCAATTTTTATATAAAACATATATAATTTATTTATATATCAAAACAATTTATTTGTACAATTTTAAATAAAATAATTTGTATATATAATATAGGAATAGAAGTATATACATGCATTCTGAAAAATTGTTAAAATTAAAAATATATATAAATATATAATATTTCTAAATTTTTTTCATTATGCCATGTGGCATAATGATCATTATCTCATAACATTAATATGTTAAAAACATAGCACATAAATTAGCACTTAAAAAATTTTGTGTGTGCCAATGTAAGGTAATACGTAAAATATACTATAAAAATATAAGAATATTGGTTACATATAAATATGTAAAATATATAAATATAGAAAATATATAAACAGATTTTTTAAAACAAATATATAGTTATAGAAATACTATTAGAAATACTATTTACTTATATATCTGAAGTCACGAAGTACGAATATCGATGCAAAATAAGCGGCGGCAATGTTAGGAACAAAGCCCCGATCAGGTACGTCATAGTACTTCCGATGCACCAAAATGCTGAAACAGAAAGGTCCGGCATTCAGGCACATAATATATCATAAAAAAGAAAGAATTCTTTCTTTTGAACTTTTTCGAATTTCTTTCCCGAATTTCTTTCTTTCTAATTTTTTACCTGAGGATGCGACAATAGGTCCACAAGCTCGCGCTAAAGCACCAAGAGAACGGAATATTCCAGTAATAATGCCTTTTTGATGTTCAGGTCCAATACGTGTGACTAGCGTCATCATGCAAGTAACGACCATAGCTGTAGCTGCAATAAAAAGAATAATACTTAATATTTTATTGCAATTATTATATGTTGACATTGCATTCGGATGAATTCACCAATTTTGTTGGTGAGAAAAGCAAATACATAAAAACATAATGCTCACAAACTGCAAAAAGAAAAATCCCGATATACAAGATCGAAGTTTTGGTGGCAATACCGATACATACAAAGGCAGGAATTATTAGCCACAGACCCTAAAATATAGAAAATATCATCGAATAAAAGCAATATTATCTCATAGAAATAAATACGAAAAAAGAGAAGATAATTATTTACAACAGCAGAATGTCAATTATCTTGATTTTGATGTGTATATCTTATAAAGTCTTAATCTTGAATAACATACAGAAGATTTCAATTGTTGCTTGTTGTTTATTTCAAAATTATTAACAATCAAAGATATTTTTAAATTTAGCGGCCCAGTCCTCCGGATGCGAATCGTACATTTCCACATATATTTTCAAATTCATAATTATTAAAAATAGATATAATAAAATGGATACAATTATAGAAATAAAGAAAAACAAAATTTTCTCGATAAGATATCAGCCGTTTAATAAACCTTAGACATAATTACTCATACATTCTTTCATACATACTTTCATATTACACTTGATTTCATTTTACATATATTTGCATAGTATTTGAAATTTGTTTTATTCCTAATACAAAATTCATGTGTATAATATTTAGCGTAAAAATGCGGTTTTACGCATTTGTTTATTTTATCGATCTCCATATCATGAATACTGGGCCTGCCCATATAATTATAATTACTTATCTCTAATAATTTTTTAAGAGAAAATAAATGATAAATAATTTAAATCTTCTGAAAATTATTAGTGAAAATCATATATTTAGCAATATATGTAAAAGTTAAAATAATCAATGCTATATTTCTATAATTATAATTAATTAAAACAAAGAGAAAAGATTTACAAAAAATAATAACTTACTACTTCAGTGATTGTTTTTGTTTTGTTTGGTGGTATACGTCGTACCCAACCAGCTTGTAATATCACCATGATTAATCCGATTCCAAGAAACATCCATCCTTGTTGCATACTCGTAAATCCAAACGTATGATGAGTTAAAAATGTTAGACTAAATTCCAAGCCACTGTAGATAAACAGGTATATAAAATACGTATAACCCAATGTCTTTAAATCTCTTTTATCTAAAAATGAAATTGTCATTAGAATCAAATAGAACTACTTTAATAAGTAGCTTTATGCCGCTACAGAAGCATGTACCTCGTTGATTTAAATTGGACACTGCATTAAATTGAAAGAGATCTATGGGATTAATATATGAAATTGCATCAGATAATTCTTTCGTTAAAGTGGTTGCTCTGTGTTTCAATGGTAGGCTCTCTTTCAGATAATAAGCAACAAAAAATAAATCGCTCAAAGCAAGAAGAAGTGCAAATAAAGCTGGCATCATATACCATGTGCTTTCTCTATTATCACTTGAGAACCATGCAAAAAATGCTCCAATCATAGGTCCTACCACAAAACCTATGGAAAAAGCTATTCCTACAAGTGCCTACAAAGAAAAAATGCAATTTTATTAAGCTAATATTTGCATGAGGATAATCAAAGATAATTGAATTATAAATTAAATGTTTATTAAATCATTTATTCATTTCTTTACCATTGCTTTTCCTCTTGTTTTTGGAGAAGTAACATCGCTGATGATAGCCATAGACAGGCTAATATTTCCTTTATTAATGCCACCAACAAATCTCGCTAATACAAATATACCAAAATTTGTGGAAAAAGCCCATAAAAGATATGAAAATGCAATACCCATTAAGCATAATAACATCAAAGGTTTTCGACCATAAATGTCTGAGAGTGCTCCTATGATTGGTGATCCAAGAAATTGTAAGAAGGAATACATAGATCCTAAAAAACCTATAAAACAAAGTTGACTATTGTTATTCACATTATATTTAACATGTTAAAAGAAAACAATATAAAAAAATCCCTGTAAATAAAGAAAAATTGTATAACTATAGATATCTAATATTCATATATCTGCATATAGACATATAGGCTTCAATATATAATAATAAATATATAGATATATAAATATATTAATAAATATAAATATAATATAAATAAATATAATAAATATATTAATATATTAATAAATATATTAATATATATTACCAACCTCCATAAAGAACTGTACTGACTTTATCTGGAGCATTAAAAAAAATTTGTATGTTTTTTATATGACTTAAAATAGTAGAATATAATCCATTATCATTTTCTTTCTCTTTATAATAATCCAATAAAGCTGGCAGTAATGGTAGTATCATTGTAAATGCTAGAAGATCCAGCAATAAAGATATAAACACCACTCGCACTGTATTATCTTTAATTTCATTCATATTTTAAAAAATTTATCAAAAATTTATGTAATATATTTTTTATGATCCGTATATCACTTTCATAAAATCTATTTTTATGATCTTCTCCAGTGTTTATATAAATCGTTTGTCTCTGTGCACAATGAATTATCGCAAAAGTTATCACAAAACAAGGAAATGTATGACAGAACAGGAAATAGATATGACTATATTTTGCAAAATAACATGTATCCTTGGCGTTTAGACCAGACTATACAATTCAACGAGTTTCGTAATTTGATTGCCAGGTAAATTCATCGCGTATGTTTTCGTCTCAGAATAGTATGCAATGAAGAAAGAAATAAGTTTCTCGTTCTTGCCATCGCGACACAAGACTGTCGAAAAAGACTGCCGTGTCGCCCAAAAGTGAAAGGCGTTGACTTATTGTTGAACATTCCGTTATATCTACGCGTACATCGCGTAATGCGGTCAGTAGTAGATAGTCATGTGAGTCTATAATAAGACTAGTACATTGTTGGTGATCAATCAAAGCATATCCGTAATAGATAAAATAGAAACCACAGCAGAACCGTTTCTTATTTCAGTATCACTTTAACATAAAATAATATGAAATTCAAAAGAATTAATAATTATGTGGCATTCAGTTGTTCAGACTAAATCATATTTAAATATTCTGTATAATCCTTATCGGAATTTAATGCTTAAAGTTACCTTTACCTTTCTTTAATAATTATTAACTACGGTCGATAAAGCAGAACTCTATATTCAATTACAAAAATAATTGCGTCAAATTTCATCGAAGGAAACCGCATTGCATAAACTATTTATGAATTACATACAGTGTTTCCGATCGGGCGCATAAGCGCGCGATATCTCCTTCGAATTTTGAAAATAGTCTTAAAGACACGCTAGAAAGCGCGCGCAACACCAACAGAACACACGCTCAGAACGGACATTGAATGGATTCGCAGAAAGAGTGAGTATTTGGTAGTGTGGCGCCCAATAATAAAGCCCGTGATCACCCAACGTTGTTTTCGTTTGCCAGTGAAGCGAAAAATAACTGTCGAACGAACCGGCGCACCCAGGAGCATTATGCGCGTCGCCGACTTCCGGCAAGCGGCGGCGCGGCGCTACATGCGCATCGGACATGCATACATATATATATTCCTGTATAACAGAGATCCATTTCCTTGCACCGCGATGCAAACAAAGATCTTTTCAAACCCATCCTGTACTGTAACATCGCTCGTCCGCGCAATTGATCGTTTCTAAATACTGCAACTGAATACTCGGCGTTCTTTCCTTCTCTCTTTTCATGCTCTCTCCGTCTCTTTTCTAACGGTAACACACATGTCTCCTCACTGCCTACTCACGAGATGCTGTTCTTCTCTCTCTTTCTCTCTCTTGCCGTATATGTGTGTACCTTGAACGAATTTCATGGCGCGATGGGAGGCAGAAAAAAGTCGAAGCGTGAGAAACGATCCGTGCAATCGATTGGATCCGCAAGCGAAACACCCGTTTGGAAAAGGAAAAATTTTCGTTCTACTCAGAAAAGATAAAACGTATGAATTCTAGTATCGAGTTGATACCTAATTCACTGATGTCTCAACAAGATAATAACTGCACCTTAATATCGTAATTTGTATATTACTGCATATAAAGAATACTTCTATCAAAGAAAAAGAAAAATGATAAGAAATTATATAATAAATATAAAGAAATTTCAGAAATAACTTCAAAATTGTAAGCAATCTTAAAGCAATCTTAAAGCGAGAGAGAGAGAGAGAGAGCGAGAGAGAGAGAGAGAGAGAGAAAGAGAGAGAGAGACGAAAAACTGAAATATCAAATAAATGATGAATAAATTAAATAAACAGTAATTAAAAATGAGCAATTTTATCATGCAATATTAAAACATTGAAAGAAGCTCTGATGTTGCGTTTCTATTCCAGTTAAAAAATTCATTCGAAAATCATAACGCTTAAAATGGATAGACCTGGTTTACGTGTAGGGCAGGTGGTACAAGAAGCGCAGCGCAGCGCAGCGGTACCCATGTTAGTACCCACGGATAAAATTTAAGTAAGGGATCGGACGCTTGCCATCTGGGCCTTTGCGCAGTAGGCAAGGGCCCATACGGTCTACTGACACGATACCAATCCGTTTTACGCACTACCGCATTACCGCCTTTTGAGATTTTCGGATGTATGAAGTGATAAGGGAAATTGCAGGTTCCCTGACGATTTATCACTATATTACTGCTCGATATGATATTTCAAATGATATGACAATGCACAATCAATTAGTGATTTGTCAGAGTGTCTATTAAAAATAATGATATTAATTATATGTAATAGTAATTTTCATGATTTTACAATAATGATTTAAAATTTCGTTAAGATTAAAACAAAGTAAAAATTACACGTATTATGAGTAAAGTTTAAGGAAAATAAATATTTACTTATACATATAAAATTTGTTTTCATTGTTCAAAAATATTCTAATATCGCAGCTACGCGATATTTAGTCTGTAAGAATGAAACAGGCACGTGCCGGTAGCACTGAGCAGGTGTTGACATTGATCAAACTTCTTCGATCTCCCTATTTCTTTTATTTTCCCAATTATCTCTCAGCGTTGTATCATAAAACGATAACTGTAAGATCGATCAAACAATCTAAAACGTATACGGAATAATTACAACTCTATTGTAACTAGATAAGTAAATGAATTTCATAATGATATTTAAAAAAGGAATAATAGCAATAATAAAACATGAAAAAGATAAGAAAATACAAATAAATTGTAACATTTAATACACTATATATATATATATATATATATATATATATATATATATATATAATCTAATTTAATTTATTTAATTATTAAATAAATTAATAGAAAATGAAGTAAACTATGTATTATGAAAAGTGAATAAGTTTAAGTATTAATTCATACAAAGTATTAGCCAAATTTGCAGGATTTCCAATCTCATATGAAAAAGAAAAAAAGAGTTTAAGCATTAGTTCCGTTCCATGGACTACGATTTGCATGCATAATTTATCTTTTGCCTTTCCATATTTTTCAGACAAAGCCATTTCTAGGATTTCCAACACTAAAAATATCGCGGAAAATAGGAAAAAAAATTTTGAAAAGTGAAAAAAAACCTATAAAAGATGGATGAGAGGAAGAATTAGTTAAAAACACATAATCTCGATATAATAGATATTGATACGAAATATCAATACGATATTATCGATATTATCATAGGAAATTATAAAAAAAATTGGAAACTTCGCTAAATAAAAGAGATGCTTAGAAATATCGATACATTATACAAAAATATAATAAAAGTGGAACAGAAAAGATTTTTAAAATTAAGCGAAACTGAATTCTGTACTTTTTATACTTTGTACCTTATAATTCTAACATATACTAATACTTTATAATATTTATACTTTATACGTCTTCAGATAAGAAGTATTATATTCTCTCGTGGATTTTCGCATCATATAAATTCATTAATCCATAGTTAAAACGAATGGAAGTATAGGCAAAAAAGGCAAAAAGAGAGAGCATACTTCCTGACTGGCAATAAAAACATTTTCGCGGAAGAACTGTGCATAAGAACTGATACAATGTGTTACAGACGTTTCCTCTGACAATGAGATGAGTGTCGGAAAACCTTCCTGTTGCACGCAAATTCCGGGGACAAACATCCGTCACCACGATTATTGATGTCTTCTGCCGTTCTGCAAGCCGACGGATATATATAGGGTGCCCTAAAAATAATAAAATCCTTAAAATTTATCAAAATATTTAACTTTATTCAATATATAAAAAAGATAGGTACGATGTGAAAAATCTGCTTCAAGTTTCGATTATTACATTATTAATTACTGCTGTATGCACGAAGAAACACAGAAGAATTATAAATAGATAGATTGTAAGTACAAATTATATTATGAATAAATCACATTACATACTTTAATAAGGGACTATGTAGAAGAGAAAACATAGTATTTTTTGGAATGAAATATGATTTTTCGCTTATAATAATAATGTGTAATTATAATAATAATGTGTAATAAATATTTTTATTCCTATCAAGAAAAGATTTCCGAATTTTCAAAATCTAAAGCACACTGTATATATTATAGAAAGACAAAAGGGTCTAAAGCATAAGTGAAAGAGGGTAAGAAAGAAAATGTATCGGTGAGAGAGCGATTAAGGCAAAAAATAGATAGAGGCAGGAATGGTGAGAGACAGACAGGCAAAATTCGAAATTTTCCTCGAAAGGTCCATGAACGTCGCACGGTGAAAATCCCATATACAATAGGGACAAAGGAAATTTTTGGTACCGGTGTTATGTGTACCGGCTGGCTGGCAAGCTGCAACACCATGCCATACCACCAATCGGCAACGCACGATGCACAAAGTTCTACATAAGCCGTGTTGCAGCGGGCCAGGTATACGGGGTGATTCGTAACAAAAGCTTTTTTCTAGAAAAAATGTTTGGAATTTTTAAGCTAGAAGACCGTTACACTCAGTTACCAAAATGCTAAATTATCTGAAATCTTACTTTCTTGTATTAGCTTAATTATCAAGATATATCAAGATGTAGGATTCCATAAATGAATTTGACACTTACAATTTATCGTGCACAGTTTATCCTTTGCCTTTTCATATTTTTCAAAGACAAAGCTATTTTTAGGATTTCCAATACTAAAAATATCGCGGGAAATAGAGAAAGTAGTTTCGAAAAGAAATTATAAAAAGTGGGATGAGATAAAGAATTAGTTACATAATTTTGGTATAATAAATATCGATATTGCCATACGAGATTATAAAAGAAAGTAAGAACTTCACTAAATAATAAAAATACTTAAAAATATCGATATATTGTACACTCAGATACTTTTAATTAATAAGTAAGTCTAAATTTTAAAAATTTAGAACTTGCTCATAAAGCTAAATAAAAAATGATAATTAATAAAAAATAATAATGAATGGTAAGCCCATTGCTCGAAACTTTTAAGAGAGAGATCTTTTTCCTTACAGAGATCTGTATTCCTTACAAATATTTGGTATTACAATATTTTTGGTACGGTAAAATTTTAACAGTTAAAAGCTATCTTCTTTGCTATATTTAAACAATCTTTTTAAATGCTATTCTTAAACGATGACTTTTTCTCATTTTTTCTCAACATTGAGAAATTCTTTGAAACATATGTCAAGCATAAATTTCAATGAAGAAGTATTAAATGTCTCCTAATAATTGAATTCCTTTGTACCTATGTACAATGGTCGTCGAAATAGACTTTCTCTTTTGGAGAAATTGGAGAAATACCTTTAAATTTGTTAATAATATCTTTATAATCTTCTATAATGTCAGATCAGTATCTTGACATTTTTTCGTAAAGGTTTCCATATCTAAATGAAAAATTTGTTATTGAACTTACAAAATTTAGTTCTGAATCACCCTATATACCGAAGAGCGTTGCACGAAAAGGTTTTTCGGATGAATGAGAAAGAGAAGAGAGAGAGAGAGAGAGAGAGAGACACGAAAACAAGAGAGAAAGCACAGCAACGGTTTATACACGTCATAAATGATCGCTAGTCGCTCTTCTTTCTGGACGAGGTACTGGTCCGAGGTACCCTTAGTAAGAGGGATGTTAAAGAAACGGGCTCCGTCAACCCTCCGAGTACAAGGCGATGGTATACGACGTGGAAACGATGTTTAAGTGGTTGACCTCGGGCTTAGGTGAGAGAAAAACGCAAAAGGAGAAAGAGTGAGCGGAGATGCAGAAAAAGAAATGGAGACAATTTCGAGCACGGTTCATGGATAGAATAGCGTGGAACATAATGGAACATAGTTTATGTGACATTTTTAAGGCAGAACTACTTCAACACCAAATTCAGCAAACTAAATAGAATACGATTCACGTAATGTGCGGTTTAATGAATATACTAACACGAGAAAATATATGAGGGTCTTCTGAGACTATTCTGTGGGAAAAAACGTATATAAGATTAACATCTTCTGCCGAATAGATCAATAAGAGAAAAGACAAAGAAAAATCCGTATAAAAATGTCATATAAAAATAAGAATCTTTTTATTCATTTCTAATAAAATGTAGCAGTTATTTCATCATCAATTATGAAATAATACCAACAAAAGGTTTTATTATTTTTACTGATGAATAATCAAGAATGAATAAAGCTAATGAAGAAGGCTAATGAATTATAATGTATTTTCTAAACTCTCTTTAACAAAATTTTTTGTTTCTTTACAAGTTCACGATAATTCTCTCATTTGAGGTTTAAGTATACGACATGCTTCACGCACCACTTATATAATTACATATTAGATAACAATTTTAGGGGTAGGTTTTATGAAACGTTTTAAGGATATACTTAGAAGAGATATCTATAATAGTTTTTAATAGGAAGTAATTGACTTCATATCAGTCTAGATTTCACAGAGAAATCGCAGAAATAGAGAAGGAAACGCTGAAAAATCAAGAGGAGAGATCATCGGAAGGAGAAAGGAGAAAGCGCGGGCAAAGAGAATCGAACGAGGAAGAAAAGCAGGAAAGGGGCAACGGAAATACAAAGGGAATGGGAGAATGAGAGAGATATAAGAAGAAGAAGAAGGTTCGCATGCATCCGTGTGCACCATGGCGTGGGCATAAGCACGTATATGTGTGAGCGCGTGCCCGCGCAACCGACAGCAGATGCGCTCGCAGAGCGCAGCTGTCCTCCTACAAGTGGTTCTCAATCATCCCTTACTACGATTTTTCTTCCCCTGTCAAATGCACGCGCGCGCGCGCGCGCGAGCGGTACCCGAGACACAAAGGAAATCGCTGTGCGCGACGATTACATTTCGTGTCGATAGATATTCGTAGTCGATCGAGCGATTTCTTTTCCCCTCGTGCCTGTCTGTCGGGCATAAGGCGTGCGCAGACGGACGGTTCTGGAGAAAGAAATAAAACATACGCACATATATATTTATTTAATTTTTATTTAATTTTTAAGATAACCTTTCTTGTTGAAAGTCTAAATATTGTTAACTCTGAAAAATAAAGTGATTACCTAAGGAAGAATTAAATAATTTCTGACAAAACTGTACTGTCCCATCAAAATATCAGTAATGAATAATGACAGGATAATAATAATAATAATAATAATAATAATAATAATAATAATAATAACAGTATATATTAAAAATAGTAAAAAATTCTAATCAAATTCTAACAAAATCTAAAAAGATATACGGAATAAAATAAAAATATCAATGATGATGTAACTTTGTGTCTTGTTCCGATTCTCTGAGCAAATTCGATAAAATCTTCCTTTCGAGGTGTTCAAGATGTATTTGCATCGATTCAGTGTAATTGAACGTCAATAGAGGTATTATTTATGGAAGATTAATGTCATAGGGCGATGTAACG
Organism: Eciton burchellii; assembly: GCA_020341155.1. Taxonomy (NCBI): domain Eukaryota; kingdom Metazoa; phylum Arthropoda; class Insecta; order Hymenoptera; family Formicidae; genus Eciton; species Eciton burchellii. The sequence continues at coordinate 2,713,257 of JAHMML010000002.1, forward strand.
ACAGGATAGCGTGCCAGTACCGAAAAATGCGCTGCTGTAATGCCAAGAAGCGTCCAACCTGTTACAGCAGAGTTTTTAATGACGTGAACACGTGGTGAACGTAAGTTTCAGCTGTTCCAGGTGATGTCCAGGAAATATGCATGTGTATGCATGTGCGTGTGCGCGTCTACATGCGTGTAATGCGTTTGCGTTGCGCACAGACCGACAAAGCGTCGGACTGTTTGAAATCGGTATATCTCGTGACACGATGTAACACTCAATTAAAACGTCATTGTCATTTCTCTGGGACCTCATTAATACAGCGATTTGCAATTCCATGATCCCAGGATGGCCAGTTTCCATGACGTTATTAAAAGGCGATCCATTTTAAATCCATGTGTATAGTTTTGTACTATACATTTGTACGAGATGTTTCAGATTAATATTGTACAAAATGCAGCATCCGATTGAAGTAACCAAATAATTACATAATATTTTCTCAGATTTTATTCTTCCTTGTTAATAATTTTCGGACAGTTGTCTTGCTCCGTATAATCAGGTGACAGTGGCAAGGTGAACGCAAAACAAGCACGTGCGTGTTTCGCGGTGCATTACTCGAGCAAACGAGGCTAAACGCCTGAGATGACGAGGCGATGATCGTGTCTCGCGGATTACAAAGCGGTTATTAAATACTAATGAGAAAGATATCTCGCATGACAAATTGGTCGGCAAATTAGCACGGGAACAAACAAAAACAAATTGAGTGAAAAAATTTGTCGTTATATTTAATTTAAGTACTACACCCGAATACAATTATTATACTTAAATATCTGAATACAAAAAGCTTTCACGGAGAACGAAAGAAATTCCCTGCAGAGAATCTTTATATCCCTTTATATCTAATTCCTTTTGCAGAAATAATGACGAGGAAACATAAATTCATTGTTATTAAATTGCTTCAAATTTGAGATTTGTTAAAATAACAATATACTCGCAATACCACCTAATCACGCGATGATTATTGTCATCGCAATCGCCCTTTGCTCGTTTTTACGGCGTGCGCGTTGAATATCTTATGAGAACGTTACGATTATTCATAGTACTTACCGGAGCTTGTATTCTCCATGATTTTCGGTTAGGGTGCCATTCTCCTCGCCGATAAATCACAAAGCTTTTAATCCGCTGCTCCGTTAAGGAGCATGAGACTTTTACACGACTTCGGGACTATGTCGCGCCGAAGAAAGAAAGGAAGAAAAGAAGAGGGGTAAGAAACACAAGCAGAACGGAAGCAAGAGGATTCGTCCTAGCGCGATAAACGTTCATCTCATTCACATCATAAATTGGAAATTGGCGTGCTTAATTGCCAAATGTTAATTATAATTATTGTCATATACGTGATATATGTTGTGATCTTTTATTTTGGATCTCGCTTGGCCGACTTAATCTTCCATTGAAGATTCGCTCGTGGCCTTGCATTTTTCCTGAACGGAAAAACGGTCCAAAAAAGAAACTACGAGACAATAGATCCGGAAGAAAAGAATAAGAGGCAGTTGTCACCGTTGGTATCGGTATGCTATCGAAATCATATATCTAAAAGAGACAGAAACCGAAATCCAGGACAGCTGATACAATTTTGGCGGGCTCTGGTACGTCGATTGATACAATGCGAGAGAAACAGAGGGAAAACGAAAGAAAGAGAAAAAAAGAAGAAGGGAAGCTGGAGAGAGATACACGGGGGACGCCGAGGACAAGAGCCAGGAGTAAGATAAAGGCAGCGAGAGAGTGAAAGATAAAAGGAGAAGGAAAGAGGGCTACGAAGAGAGAAAAGGGATGAAAAGGAAGAAAGAGGGAGGCTCTGGGCGTTCCGGCGTTGCGTTGCGCGCCACTATCCGTCCCTCTCGCACGTTGCTGTTAAATAAGAATAAGCCCCTGCGTCCCCCCACTATTTGAGGGCCCAAAACGAATAAAGAGGCGAGACACCTGGCTATGGTCGCAGTTTGCTCGAGAACCTTGTCCGCGGCCACACCATCTCCCTCAGCAGCTCCGTCTTGCTCTCGTGGGGCCCAGTTTTGCTTTCGTTACCCTCGCGCGCTTCCTACGTTCCTCATGATATCTCATACGATACAGTGTTGTGCAGTGAAGACACGCGGGAAAATAATCGTGGAACAGTCGTGGAGCGATCATAGAGCAATCGTGGAGCAATCGTAGTTGAAGAAAAGCTCGATGAATTCCGAAGCGATACTGGCGGGAAAACCGGAAACGAATGTTCTGTCGCCAAGTGATGAATGGCAAGCGACAACAGTAGGTCTTGCGATATCTAACGCGTCCGATTTATTTCCTATGTGCGACACAACTCGAACGAGCGCGCTGCTCGCTGCGCGTCACGTGCCGAAGAATACGAGGATCGAGGAAGAAAGAGGAGGAGCAAGAAGAGGAAGAAGAAGTAGAAGAAGGGAATAAAGAAGAGCCATTGTGTGAGGCTCGATTGTACGAGGCTCGAAACGCGTCACGGCAGATTGACACGGCGATGATCATCAGTGGCGCCGATCCGCGTCTTCCGATCTACATATCTATCACTCGAGGAACAATGCCACGCGTAAGTGACGAAGAAACGAAGTTTCACCGGGCAAAGGAAGCGACGTAAAGATCGAGATAGCTCTGTCTCGAGTTCGGAGTAAGATTGCAACAGTAAAATCGTTCTTTTTCACGTAGGTATACAGTCGGCGATACAGTCGATAATCATTAGCTAATAAAATTCGAATTAAAACATTCGAATGATTTTAAAATGATTTGTTCCTTTCTTCTTTTTTTTTTATGACACTATCATTATGCTTTGATATCATAATTATTTGTTTTCTTTCAAGTCGTTTCTCGGTTACTCCTGTGTTTCCGGAATTTGTTAAACTTGAGTTGTTATCGTTGAGCTCGAGGAGAGATCGATTATGGCATTAATAGCGCGGAGAATCTCCGGAGACGAAGAGAAATTTTCGCAGATCTGATCGCCGGCAATCATTCGTAACGTTCATTCGAGGTGCGTGACATTGTTTACACACACCGAGCGGCCGTGATAGAGCTCGAGTTACAAGTTACGGAGAAACGAGACGTCGTTAAGCTGATAAACACATTACACTTTACGCGCGAATACCGCCAGTCGCGCCAACGGTATCGAAAATCGAATCTTCGAAGAGACACTCGCAATTATGAGCGCTCTCGAAATAATGTACATCTTCGCGCTATTTCGATTCTGTTGCCTTTCAAAATTGTGCTACTTTTCAGATGAACGGTTCGTATACTTGTATCCATTCTCTCTCTCTCTCTCTCTCTGTATGATGTGCGCGCGCGTGCATTGTGTGTACATGTGTCTTCACATACATACGAATTAGCGCGCCGGGGCCCCGGCTTCTTGTTTCACAGAAATTCCGACGGCTGGTCCCTATTTCTCGACGAGGGGCCCTATTTTCGAGTTATTCCGGCGTGCGGAGGACGGACGAACTATGGTCCACTATGGAGGCGACCTCGGGCTATGATTTGTGATTCGAAGTGGACGAAGCTCTCCGATTTAGAGACTGACCGCCAAGGCCATGTCGGAGAGCCCTCCACACATACACACTAGTAAGAGAGAGTGAGAGAGAGAGAGAGAGAGAGAGAGAAGAGCAGAGAAAGAAAAAAGAAGAAGAGCGGGAAAGAGAGATGTGTGCGGTGCGCACGCATTTCTCGCCCCGTCAATGAACGTATGTGTGTGCACGTAATCTCGCGTAATCTAACGAATTGCGTGCGGCACAACTTCCGGTCAATGCTCTTGTTCTCGTAATCGTTGAAGCGGAAAGTTCGTCGTCGAATATGCGGAATTCATTTACGTTTGCCTTTCACATTTTAGTTGTGGCGTATATACGGTTTTTACATTTATTAAGTTAACTTATTATATTAATTGTCTGATTATTAAATTTTGTAATCTATTAATTAACAACCAATAGTAATCATAAATTTTCAATTTAATCGAATGATATTGCAATCGCGCGTTTTCTACACTGCTTTAATTTTTAATTCCGAAAAATTATTACTTTTTATGACGGATAGAGATATGTCCTGTTTTCTAAAAATGATTTTCAATGATTTACACATTCTTTTCGCAATGTATTCATAGAGTGCGATTGATAATGCTTTTTGTTTATTTTTATCTCTATAATTTGAAAAATCATTTTAATTTTGCCTGGAATTTTTTTGCAGCACTTAGGGCAATAAACACGTGGCCGGCGAGAAGCATACCTGCGTTCGGGAAGCCCTTTGACAAGTTCGGCCCTGGCTTCGGCTTGCACGGTCTGGGACCGCAAATTGGAGCGGAATGACTACCGTCGAGTCGAAAAGTATACATCGTCGTCATTCGAGCGATTCACCAACGCAATATCTGAAACAGAATCGGAAAAATAGCATATTGCATTTGCATGAAAGATAGGTCGAGATGCGTGACAATATTCAATAAGAATATGTCAATATTGCACTTGTCCCGGCCTATCGAAACATGCTCTTCACCAAGCAATGAAACAAAAGAGCTTGTTGCAAGAAACAACAAGAAAGAAAAAGAATGTTCTACGAAGTGTCACGTGATGATGTTACGAAAGTGATGATGGTTACGAGAAAAAGAATTTTCGAGGATCGCGTAGGTAGGGAAGAGAGCAATATTTGTTGATAATAATTCAAATTGCACTCGTCCCGGCCTGCTTGATCTCTTCGACATTTCAACAGATTAATCAACATCAAAAGCTATCTTAGAATTCTATCATTATGAAAACTCGATAAGACTGTATCCCTGATTTGAAAATTTTTGTATCATTATTCATAATGTCTAAAATATTCTTTTCATTGTACTTGAATCAATGAAATTCGTACAAGAATTTTTTCGAATTAATATGATTTTCGAAATACAAATTTTGTATAATGACGATTCGTTTAATCTTAATAAAATTCTTACTTTCGCACGGTATATCTATAAAAATCTATAAAATTATAATATTGCTGTAATATACATGATAAAATTCTCTGATCATAAAGAAATGTGCAGAAATGCTATGAAAATACATTATCCGCTTTAGATCTAATTGCTTGTAGATCTATATATTAAGTATTTTAATTTGTTTATAAATGTTTTTAATAAATTAAAAAATAATAAATATAACATGATTTGTTTTTTATAAAAATAAGATCGCCTAGGAAAGCAGAAAAGATTCAATAAAATTAGCACGTATAATATTTAAAATATGAAATATCACTGTTCATCTCTGTATCCAATCTCCATCCTTTGTATTCCATGCAATCATTTAAAAAATAAAAATCGATATTTATATATTTATATATTTATATAGTTGAAGAAAATTTCTATTTGATCTTTTACATGAGATGAAGAAGTTAAAAAGGAATCTGTCATTGAAAATTTGTTTAAAAACCGCATCAATGAGAACAATAGATCCATATCTGTATTATATACGTACATATATTTGCGTGCGAAAACATTTTTTTGTTTAAGATATTGATACGCTTCCGCGTGTTGCCAATCAATTCAGGAACGAGAGAAAGTCCATTAACAAATCTATGTTTATCACCCTTGCGAGACGCATTATTAATAATCGCACACGCAAATTCGGAAGAAAGAAAGAGGAAATGAAAAGGAGAAAGTCGTGCACATCCCTTTGTGCAAAGTGCGCGCTCACGTAACCGTTCAACAAAACGGTCGCACGGTAGAAGAAAGAGGAAAAGAAGGAAGAGAAAAGAAAAAGGAGGGGGTTTTGAGGGAAACGGTTCTCCCCATGACTCTTCCGCTTATAGCAGACCACCAAATTCACGAGATGGGAACTTGGTTTCAGGTTTTCTGCCCGAGAGAAAAGACTTATTCTATATATATAATATATTTCTTCTTTTTCTATTGTCTTTCTCTTTCCCTCTCTTCTTCATCCCGTTTTCTTTCGTGGAAAGTGCCACGTACAAAACGTACTCCTAACGTGTAAAACGTGTCACATTCGCTCTGGCTTGTAGAGCGTTTTATAGTTTAATCTCTCTCTCTTTCTCTCTCTCGCTCTTTCTCTATCGGTGCGAAGAAGCACAAAGAAAAAGACGAAAAAAAAGGGAAGAGGAAAAATCTGATATCAAAGAACGAGGGGTAGCTAAGGAGAACGACCTAGGGGCAAGGGAGGGTTACGTTACGTTCGATCGAACAAGGAAACACAATAAAAGTGAGGGTCCCCGAGGAACACGAATCCTGTTTTTCATTTGTCGCGTCTCGTTCTCCGAGGAATGAAGCGCGTGTACGCGCTGCACGTCGCAAAAGCATCCCTCTCTTTAAGGAGAGTCCCACGGTTTGAAATAAAACACCTGGCTTCTCTCTCCCTTTCTCTCTCTTTCTATCGTCCGCGTGTATATGTGCGCATGCATGCACTCATGCACGCGTTCGCACGTCGTTGAACTAGATGCACATCGATAGAGCCGAATAATTCGATGACATTTTTATTTTCTTATATTAAACATCAATTCGCCTGCTAATAAATCATTTTTTCAATTTTCGATATTGGGATTACCAAACAAATTTAGAATCTATTTCAAGGCGACAAATCGATTAAAATCGGTTAAATTAAATCTGAATTAATATTTTTGAAATCCAAAAAAGGTACTAAGACAAGAAGCTTGAAATTGTTTTCAAGATATAATAAAATATACAAGCTGAAAGAAAACAGGACACAGAGTATAAGATTGGGACGAAATAAATGACATTTAATTATTTGCTTGACGTTTAATGTCATTTTAGAATGCAGATATTTTACGTCGAAAACAAAGATATCGTGAATTTGAAATATCGTATATTATGGCATGAGGTAATTCAATGTGTACATATACATATTATTTCTTCGTCACAATAATCGTATATCATCGTTTGAAAATTTGTCCGAATTCTCCTAAAAGTAAGAACGTTTCTTTTCAAACGTTTGCCCTCCATTGACGTACTTGAGGTTCACAGTGTAAGGTATACACGCATGCGTTCTCACGGCAAGAGTCGCGCAAGGTGAGGAGAGAGAGAAGAGGCCTCTGCTCTCTCTCTCTCTCTCTCTCTCTCTCTCTCTCTCTCTCTCTCTCTCTCTCTCACCTTCTCCTCTCTTCGTTCTCCCGGGCTTCTGGCGCGGAGACTGGTTCCCTCCGAGCTTCCTTATAAACTTTATTGAATTCTTTGTAATATGCCAAAGGGTTCACCGTGCAACCGTGAACGCGGGCCGCCATTCATATGCTAAACAATAAATTCGTTGAAAGAAACGAATCTCTATCTGCCGTTCCTTCAATCTTTCTCTTTTTCTCTTCTTTCTCTATCTTTCCCTCTTTCTTTTTGCCACGCGAAAGAAGAGCAGCTGCCGCAAGCGTACCTATGTCCGTCATCCGGTTAAAAACCAAGGAGAGGATGATACCTCGAACCATTTAATGAAAAAGGGTGCAGGATATACCTTCTCTCTCTCTCTCTCTCTTTTTCTCTTTCTGCGCTTGACGGTGGCAATGATGACGGTAGCGAGGCCAGCTGCCGTTAGACAGACGGAACAATGCGTTCAACAATGACGCGCAATCCCGAATGAACGCGCAAAGTGGGTCATCGAGGATTCTAATGCTAGTGGAAATTTGATCTTTTTCAAACGGGACTGATTTCCGTATAACGTGTTAATTTATCAAGGCGCATTCTCATTATTCTTATTTTACGAAAGATAAGTTTCGCATATTCCAATTGCCAATTTAGGATATTGTCCCAATATACATGTATATAAAATTTATGAAGATTTCTTCAATCAGCTTTTATTCTTCGAAACATGGGGAAACACATTTTCTGGGAAAATCAATCGCTGATATACAATGTATCAAGATAATAAAAATACGTTACTGTCTAATTTTCTTAAAAAATATAGGAAATATTGAAACAGCATTGAAAAAATCTTTTGATTCAAAACGGAAAAAGAGGGGAATTCAATTACTATCACAAAAATGGTTAGAAGTCATGGATATTAATTATATAAAAGAATGAAAATGTCATTTATTTGAAAAAAAATTGTTTTTTAATTTAAAAAATGAAATTCTGAATGCATTATTAAAATATAAAATATATTTCTATTCACAAATTATAGATATAATATAGATCAAATGATAATATTATCGACAGTAAATAAATGTGGATTTTAGTTTTCAATAGCCATAAAATAGTTATAGTTGGCGCTCTTATGATTGTAAGCTCTCAAGAAAAATGTCCAGAGTGACCATTCACATGCCTCTCTTTGCTGATCACTATAGGAATGACGAATCTGATTGGTTACATGTCATAGTTAAATGTAATGTCGTGCTTCATAATGTCTATTTGTCCTAATCTATTCTAACCTCAAAATTTGTTATTTTTGCAAGTTAAAAGGAGAAAAGAAGAAAAAGCAAATTTTTTTTAAATTTGCACGATGAATTCTTTAACGAGATTTTCATATAGGTATGTAACATATACTGATTAATTAGTTAAAATAATTATGAGTTTATTTCTTCAAAATTATTAAAATTTATTCATACGTATCATTAATATTATATCTTAGTTTATTATTTTCAAAATAATTAAAATTAAATTAAAACAATTTTCAAACAATTAAAATGTTGAAAGAAAAATTTGACAATTTTGTTTAATTCAGATGATTAAATTAATTTTTAACTAGTTAGATGTATTGTTCATTTAATTTTATGAAAAATTTGCGAATTTAGTTTCATTTATTTGTTCTCCAAACATTATTAATAATATTGAAACATAAGTATATACATATGCTGTATATGTCTGTCTATCTATCTATTTGACTAATAATTTATAGGATAGTAAATCATATTTTTATTTAAATTCTCACTTATAGAAGATTATATCAAGAATTAATAGTACGGTTGCAATCGACAACTTCCTCATCTACAGATATTCAACTTCCAAATAGAATAGAACGTAGTTCAACAGATATTCTAAAAGTTAGTAAAATAATATATTATTATTTCATATGTATGTATATTTTTTTTTCCTATATATATATGAATAAACATTATTTTTATTTTTATAATAATATATTTTTACATATATATTTTATAGGCTCTTGAGAGTACTATATCTAGGGACTATACAGCACCACATTATAAATTTCATGATGATCCTTATTTGATACCATTATCAATAGCACAAAATCGTTCTTATGCTTTAGCAAAGGAATCTGGCAAAAAGACTGCAATGTGGGTTCGTGAAGAACATCGTGATTTATTTCAGCATAAAGTAGCAGATCCTGAAATCAAGGTAAATGTTAGAAATAATTTAATAAATCACATTGTAGCACATTTATTTTTATTATTTTAATTTATGTTCTTATTTCTATTAAATTCCCTTATTAATTATGCATATAGGCATTCATGCCACCACCTATTTATACAGAAGAAAGTAAAGTGACAGAGGAAACATTATTAAACGAGATATCAAATGCTCATGTTGGTAACTCCATTATGATATACGAATTATTAAAAGGAGAAATATCTATACCAACGAAACAGGCTCTTTTAGAATTATTGTGCTTTCACAATGAATCTCTTAATACTAACAAAGAATCTATTAATCCCGAGCTATTAGAAACTCGTTGGTACCAGCATAGTCAAAAACGTAATAGTAATGTATGGATGTGAGTTTATGAAATAATAAATATACATGATCTTTTTCTTTCCAATACAATGAATTGTAATACAATGAATTGCTATTTGCTTGTTTGATTGTTTCATAAATAAAATTTAAAAACTTATTATAATTTTGCAGAAATCATCCGCAAATCGATATACTATTCAATTTCTTGAAAGATCAAGAACCTGTTGTAAAAGCCGCTGCATATAGTGCGTTAATATGTGGTTTGACTAAACATTTTCATGTAAGATCTAATACATTTTGAATCGAATATTGTGCATGTAACTTAACTAAAATGGAGTTTTTTAAATATAAGAGATAGATATAAAAAATGCTCTATGTAGAAATTTAAACAAAGTATTTTGTAAATTTTAGATGGAGAAGGCTTGGTATTTATATATGGAATGTCAACGGGAGAATATAATATTATCCATTGAAGGATATAATGCTATAATTTCTATAGTACCTATGTTCAATCAAGAAAATGATAAGCCAACGATTATGATAATGGATATATACAGAAATATGGCTAAAAACGGGATTGTTCCAAATATCCATACATTTAATGCTGCCCTTAGTGCTGCAGCTGTTCTCAAGAATAATAGAATAGCTCTCGATCTCGCGTGCACTATATTTGCCGACATTGCGAAATTCAATCTAAAGCCATCTTTAACTACATATTGTCATACTATGCGAATTTTGTACAAATTTGGTAATTAGATAATTTCATTTTAAAAGAATTTCATGAATTCCAATTCCAATTGGAATAATCGTAAGCATATTTATCAAATAGGTGATGCAGCATACAAGAGCTTTATGAAAATCTTGAAGTCCTTGAAGGATGAGACTCTTATTATCAAAAATGCAAAAGACATGAATTTTTTCGTTGATGCGATGGAAATGGCGAGCAAGCAATTCTGCGATCGTCAAGCGGGCGAAATGATAAATGAATTGCTTCTTACCAATGACAATTATAAATTCATTGGCAATGCTTACAAAGTAATTCTTTTTATTTGATATAAAAAGATATTGTAATAAAACATAATTTGATATGTAAAATAGTAAAAATAAGATCGTTCTTTCGTAAAAGGAATATTTTTAAACATATATAAAATTTGATATTTTATTATCTTAGGAAAATGTCTACTATCGATTATATTTCGGATTGATTTTGGCTACGGAAGACTTGGAAGTATTCTTTAAAATTTACAACAAGCTTGTACCGCACGTAACTATACCAGAACCTGGCACGATGGACGAGATATTGAGAAGTCTTCAATTATATCCTGTCGAGACCATTACGCAATATATACCAAAACTCTGGTCACACATGATCATGTTCGGTCATCTGGATAGGCAATTTTTATTGAAGAACATATTACACTTGATGAACGTATATTGTAAACCTACATCTGATTCCCCGCTGAACGCGCAATACGCGAACATCGCGCTCACCATTTGGAATCATATACAAGTAATTTAAATTAATTTTGTTATACGTAAATGATATAAAGTGTTCGAAGCTTCTATATTTGATTTTGATAACAAAATTTCTGATATAATTTCTGGTTTTTCATCAATTATAGATATTTTGTGTTATTAGAAACAGAGTGAAATTTCAGGAATATATCAATGAACATAATCATATTCTTTCTTCATAATCATATTCATTTTTTACTATGAAGCAGATTCTTGATCTTAATAAAATTTTACTTTTAAAGGCTTGCTTTTAAAGATATTTACATAATATTAAAAAATAGGAAAAAAGAGAGAGAGAGAGAGATAGGAAAAATTTGTAATAAATTGTAATCTTATTATATTTCAATAATTTCGCTAAGAAAAGGTAGTCTTTTAGCAGGAAATCTCGAAATGATAAAGAAGAAAGTCATAAAGATTGAGAGTTGTTAGATATTTTTTTGATAGAAGAGGGTATATTGAAATAATACATAGTTGTTTCACGATACAGACTCGGAATCAGGAAAGATTACAACACTTGATAATACCCAACAAAGTAATAGGCGATATTATAATATTGCTTTTGCGTGGAGATAACTTTAATATGATGATAGAAGTTATATCATCGTTAATTAAAATGCCACATTTAATGACTGGCACTCTTACAACGGAATGCATAAATGAGATCTTCGAACTATGTTTAAAATGTGCACATGTACCAGCAATTTTCGTAAGTAAACGTTCTTCGTATTAAATTAATAATTAGATTACACTGATAAATATAAATCGCAAGATAATATTGTTATTTCATTTCAGACTCTCTTGGATTACGTTGTTTCTTCGAATCTGGAAGGAGCCGGGCAAATGGCCAGGAAATTACACAAAATTGTGCCACTTACTTCCAAGCAGGAGAATATATTAACAACTTTAGTGGGTAACGATGTTCTTCAATTAGATTCTTCTGATGAGAATTAGTTCTATAAATATTTGATTGTCAACTATAATTTTATATAGAAATTGTAATAATAGAACAATATATGTGATTTAACTGGAAAATATTTGACAGATATTAAGACTTGAATCATTCACGCTATATATATTGTACTTACAAATCCTGTTGATATATAAAAATATATCAATCATTTGTTATTATCACATTATCTTAATATAATTAATATGCTGTTATTGCATATAAATATACATTTCAAGAAAATTTTTTTTATATATTATAAATACTTTCTTTGTAATACTGATATATGAATACGGTATATGATCTTCAAGAAGATTTATTAACAAAAACCTTTTGCATCGTTATTATCTCATACAATAAATTCATATGATAAAACTGTGGCAGAATTAAGCGGAAAATCTAAACGATGGGATATATGATTGACATGTATTAATGTCCTTGTCTCTTGAAGTTGGGGACGCAAATGATTAATGAATTAAATCGTAACAGTGGGAGGAGGTATCCCACCGACACTCCGGTCGCTCAAATACTTATTTCCTGCATCAAATGGTATAACGCTCCGATCCACTATAAAGTGTGTAGAACGTTAAAGACATCTCCATCCGAAAAAATCGAGGACTAATCGAAATTACTATTGTGTAAAAAATCAAAGTTTCCGAAAGATTTAGTAAAATTATGGACAGCGGTAATAAACTTACGCTCGAGAATGTGAGTGAATTAATCACCGAAGACGAACCCAATGTAAAAATCAGCAGTTTAGACGAAGAACCGGGATCGGGAAGAGGAGATAACTATACTTCAATGTTGTATCGAATTCGGGCGAAAGGACGCAAGTTATTAAAAAATGAAGAATGGATTAATTATGAGTGCGCTATTATTTATAAGATATTGCCCGAATCTAAAAAGCATCGTGAGGCGTTCAAAAGCGAGTTGCTATTTAGAAATGAAGTTGTATTTTATAAGCACGTATGGCCTGCATTGAATAAGTTACAATTGAATGGTAAAAAGGTATTTAGTGGAGTGCCGAAAATATACGCTGCTCGAGCTAATCTAATCGCTATGGAAGACTTGCGAGTAAGAGGCTTTAAAATGGCAGATAGACGGAAAGGGCTAGAAGTAGAAAACTTAAAAATTGTACTGAAGGCTCTGGCAGGATTTCACGCGCTCAGCATAACATTAAGAGAATCCAGGTAAACATTTATCTGATATCTCTACACCAAGATTACCAAGATTAAAAAATAAATAAGTTATTATAGAGAAAAAATTCAAAACACAATTTTTATGAAATTATTTAAAATTTTCGCTGCATAAAACTGAAAAGATATTAATAAAAAATAAATATAAAATAATAAAAGATATTAATCGATATTACATACATACGCGCACACGCACATACACACATATGTAAATTAAACTGTTTGTTACCTTCATCTCTCTATTTTAATGCAAAAAAGATATTACTTTTTGAAGGCCAGAAGAATTTGCAAAATTAATGAATCCGGAACATGATCAAGGTATACAAGAAACATTATTTCGACCAGATAACGAGGACTGGTATCGACAGTACTATCGTGTAGCCGTAAATAATGCTATTAAAATGGTATCTGAAACACTTCCCTCGCATATGAATCATAAAAGAGAGGAGATAATAGCGAAGTTACAAGCTTTCTTAAATGAGGAAGTATTTTTCCGCACTATGAGCGAACTTGTATCCGCACAAGGGCCTCTCTCGGTATTTTGTCATGGCGATTGTTGGACTAATAATATCCTTTTTCAAGATCAACCAAATTCAGATACAGAGGTAAATATTTTATTCAATAAAAAAAATAAAAATAAGAAAAATGTGCACATTGCATATTTGATAATTTATCTACAACAAAAGTTTGCGATATTCAATAAAAGGTAATTATCATTGAAAGATTATACTTCATACTTGCAATTATTTTCTTTGTGCGAGATAACGAAATATACGACAAACCATTTGTTGTATACATTTTTATTATATAAATTTATAAGATTCTTATATTATATGCGATTTTCAAAAATTTTTTCCGTGATCGTAATCTTATCAAAAAGACTCCAGTTTGGCGAAGTTGGTCACACCTGGTGACATATGCAGCCAATCACAAAGAAAAAATTTTTATGTTATATACAATCGCGATTAATAAAGATTGCGACATTTCATAAAACATCTCACCTTTAAAACATGAAAAAGTTCTAAGATGTACAATGTACATTTTCTTGTTCAATTATTATTCCAATTATTGACTTCTCATTTATATTAAATATAAATAACTTCATATTATTTCATAAATATATGAAATTTTATTATTGATCGAAAATATTCCTAATATTGTGCATTACGATTTTACGAATCGCAAATCTTTGAATAACATTGGCTAGCACTGATGTAAAGGTGCACCTTACTACGACCACGCTGGAAACTCCAAACTTGATTTCTAAAGCGGCTTCACACGATTTAGCAAATATTTAGGCTAACAGTTGGCCAATATATTGGTATCAATGTTGAATGAAGATAATATTGATCATGATTTATCGAATATTCACCCATTTCAAACAATGAGACATCGAGAAAGAAATATTTTTATAGATTCCCATTTTTTTCTTTTTTTTTCAAAAACTATTATTAATGTCCTTCAATTCAATGCTGTTTAACTATTGGCAATATTTGTCAAATCAAGGAACGCCGGCTTAATACTGTATTTACTGCAGGCCGTTTATTTAGTTGATTTTCAACTGACACGGGTTGGTTCTCTCGCTCTTGATCTTGCGAACTTGTTATACTGCTGTACGAGTGGCGTTGTCAGGCAGGCCTATATGACAGAGCTTCTTCAGCATTATCATTCCCATCTGATGTCTTCCTTACACGTCCTCAATATGGAGCAGCCATTGAAAAATCCATCTGTTATGTGGGAATTGTAAGTAAAATGTTGAGATTCAATTGTGCATGCAACAATAACTATTATCTTCACACTTTCTATTTAATATTTATAATTAATGTATCAATTAAAATTCAAGAATTTATTACACCGAAAATTCATATTTAAAAACAAATTAAACATGCTATAGAAAATTATTTTTTGTAACTACATTCTTCAAGATATTGATTGAAAGCAGTTTAGTAATTCTATGAGCGATTTTATAATGATATATCATTTGTATGACTGCCGCAGATTGAACAAAGAAATGCGAAGATGCGGACGATTCGGATTAGGATTGGCGTTGGATATTCTACCGATTAGCACATGTGCCAGTCACGAAGCGCCGAATTTATATGAAACGAGCAGTTCAGAAATTAGTGAGGAGAAGTACAACACTGCAGGAGGTGGTGCACCACCACCTGGAGGTGCAGAATGTGCTCGGCTTATGACTGATTTAGTATTAGAATTGATAAACAACAAGGCCTTGTAGCTTGGACATTTCATTGTAACAATATATGTAATAATATGTACGATATATATCAGACGAAATATCTTATATTATTTTTATAAATCTTATAATATACATCATCGAGGAAAGATTGAAAAGATTACAGCACATAAAATTCATTTTGGAAGAGATTTTCCTTTCTCTGTACATGTATGTATATATATAAAATAAAAATAATCTTTTCCATGTAATTTAATATTAGAAATAATCGCATATTAGAAATAATATGGAAAAGTTTCTAAGAAACATATTTATTTATAATGTACTCTCTTTATATGAAATATATAACTAGTACTCATGATATTAAACTCATGATATTAAAATTACTCAAAATAATATGAAATATATATAGTTTTTATATCCATAGTATAAAATCATGAAAATATAGTTTCACTATACGAAGAATCGAAGAACGAAGAATTAAAGAAGTAAATAAAATAATAAAAATGAATTGTTCATTTCTCGGAGCTCACAGAAATAATGCACAAGTATACGTTGTTTTTCTTTTTTTTTTTTATAAAAGATTAACTATTCAAAAGCATAAACTCACGAAAGAGTTATGTCTGCTGTGGTGGTGTATGTGGTGGTGGCTGCTGTTGCACTTGAGCTTGTGGACTCGGTGGTTGTTGTTGTTGTTGCGTGCCAGGTGGTTGCCATGGCGGATGTTGTTGATTTTGTTGTTGTTGTTGTTGTTGTTGTTGCTCCTGAGCTAATCGTTGATGGGCCTGCTGTCGCGCCCTAAATTCGGCTGCTTTCAACTGCTCGAGATGGAATTGTTGCCGTTCAGTAATAAGTTGTTGGCGTTGATACTCCAAGCCCTCACGTTCGCGTTCCATTGTTGTTTCCAACTCTTCGAAATGACGTAATTTGATTTCTAGTTTCTTCATTTGTGTTTCAACTAGTAATGCGACCAATGATTTAATTTTACGTTCCTCCACTGCCGCCAAATGTTTGGCCTTAACGGCTGCAGCTGCTAATGCTGCCGCTGCCGCGGACTGAAGTTGAGCATCTCTGACAACCTGTGTAAGAAATTTTATTAGAATCAATTTTTAGAATCAAATATTAGATATTAATTTCTCTTTTTATTTCTATAAATTTCAGGAATTTTTTAAAGATATAAGTTATTTTATATCAATATGATGTTTACCTTATCTTTTTTCTCCTTTGCTTCTGCAGCTTCTGGATCAGTAATAGACTTTGCATCCTCTTCATTCTCTTTTGATTCATCCTCTTTCTTTGTAACATCTACTTGAGATGGCTCAACATCCATAGCTTCTTTAGATTTTTCCTGTTCTTCTTTCTTAGTTTCTGGGGTTGATATTGAATGAGGTGAACTAACCGAACCTGTCGGTACGGAGGGTGTTGTCGCGGCTGCTGCCGTTGTATCATCAGGTGGTTCAGGTGGTCCAGTACCGGCAATACCTGATTGTGCCAAACCTGCTGCTGGATCAAATTTACCTATAAAAATATACATATATGAATAATTCATTCTTTATATTTATCATTTCTACATCCTTAAAAAACAAAATAAATTTTTATATAATATATATGATAATGAAACGATAATGATTGGAAAACTACCTTCTGAATTAGCACTGGCTTGAACATTTCTTAGATGTTGATCTAACAATGCCGCAGGTACTTGATCCTTTATCGCAGCAAATTCTTCCATAGCAGCTTTTGCTGCGCTCGCAGCTACTCTAGGATCAACAACCGAAGCTAAGAAAGCGACTGTACTCATAACGGGATTACCAGCTTTCGAGAACGGTACTGGTTGATAAGCTAATGGACCCAATCCTTCAGGACCACCTTCTTCCAAGTAAGGATCTTCTATAGGTAGACGTAAGAAATGTAAGATACATTCGTCTTGCGTTCTTGAACCCACATGTTCGCATACTTTGTTCCAATCATCTTTGTGTAATTCTAAACCCTCTAATAATAAGAGAGTTTCCTGTTCGGTCCAGTCACGTGTAGCACCTGCTGCTTGTTTGTTTTTGAGAACTGCAGGTTTCCTCGAGTATTGATCGATCTTTAGACCGAAATTGGCCATCGCGCCTGCCGAAACCTTTTCCTCCGTGCCAAGAGCACCTGTCACACCTGTTGGTTTCTTTTCCAGATCAAGCAACATTTTTGCAGCAGAAGGCTGCGGTGTTTTCGGTGGATTCGGATTAACTGGTGCCAAGCCAGATGGCGTATCTGATAAAACATGAAAGTGTGATGTCGGCGGCGGTCCCATCGGTGTCGGTCTAGATTCTGCATCCACTTGATAATTGATAAGTCCCCATTGTTCCAAGAACGCATGCACGCGCATAATGGCGCATACATCTCCAGCTAAATTCCGCCTATAGAAATATTTTCATAAAGAAACTAATTTTTTGTTTAACTAATCTTTTTTAAAACTAAGATTTAAAACTAAGATTGAAATAAAAGAACATTTATAAAAATATTAATAAATTAAATTATGTTTTTCCTTACCTACAAGCGGTTGATGTAATGTATTCCGTCGGATTTAGTCGATAAGTGTCAATCATAAAATTTCTATATGCAAGGTAGATCTCTGGAGTTTTAGATTTGTTTTTGCCATTAAAAAATTCTGACAGAGCTCTCTTTTCAATAGTATGAATGGAATTGTAATCAAACCAAGCTGAATAACTAGGAACAACAATATGATGTGTTTGTTCCGTTACATTGTCTTCTGGTTCATCTCCTTTACCACCTTCGCCTCTTTCTTTACTAGTATCTCTTTCTTCTCTATCTTGGGCACCTTGAGAACTTCCTTTATCTCCTGTATAGTATTTTTAATGTAACCAGTATAATCTAGCGTTTTTAGGGTTAGTTTTAATATAGCGATTATTTAATTAATATATATGTCTAAAATGTTTCTAATTATTAATTTAATATTATAACATGCAATATTAAATATATAATATAAAAATAATTAAATAATATAATTATATTATATTAAATTAAATTATACAATTATATAATAATTTCTTTACGTACCTTCCATTTGTTCATCAAGATCAGTCAAATTACCAGATTTGAGAGGTTGAAGTTCGCTATCTTGCTTCTTGCTACCAGTAGATGTCAAAGTGGAATTTCCTGTTGTAGCATTACCTTGACCTGTAATTGGTGGATTTGTGGGTGTAGCAACTACTTCAACAATACGTGGTTCAGCAGGTGGATCTTCCATTCCTTGTGTCAAATCTTCTTCTTCTTCACCACCACGCGATTTTTTCGGAACGGCTGCTGATGCAGAAGCGCTTTGAATACTTGATGGTGCTCTACTACTATAATGACATATGTAAAAAAATTGTTAATAAAAGAAAGTTTCCATTTTAAATTTGAATTTGTTATCGGAATATTCTTATACCTCTTACGCTTGCCTAACTTCGGAGGTGGACTGGGTGATCGTTTTCTTTTGGGTTTCTTTGTGGGTGGTGGATGAGATGGTACAGCCATTAAATCTTCCACAGAGAGTCTATATTTGTGTACTCTTTTCTGACCATTATCATCTACTTCATAATCTTCTTCATTCATCCACTCGTTGTATTGATCCAAGTCTAGTGCCCATGTAGCAGATACTTTGTACAGCGATCTAAAAACGATTGTCAAAAAAAATCTATAAGTGAAAGTAACGATTTATATTTAATAATATCAATTTATTTTATTTAAATTATTAAACATTGATTTACTTAATATCTTTTATTAATCTCTATTTATAATAAAAAATTAAAAAATATCTCATACCTTGTATTTGTACTTGTGAGAGTTCCCTCAGAATAATCCCACGGAAGATCTAGTGTTGTCCATGAATCATAGCTGTCTGGAAAATAATACCAATGAAGTAAAACTGTTCTCTCGCGTTTCATACAGGGACGTGCATATTCTTCTTCCATTGGATCTACTGGAGGATAGATAATGTGTGTAGCATCGGTCTCATTCTCTACAACAGTCCCCTGGTGTCTTCTAATTGCCTCTTTTACTTTTACAGCTGTATTCTTATCAACATCAGATCTCACGAAGATGCTTGGTATAGTCATACATCTATTCTGTATTAAAGCACGTTCTGCTGCCATCAACATATCCACCGTACGATCTGTACGTGATCCTGACTATAAGAACAATAATTCTAGAATTAATAATAAATAAAATAATTATAAATTTTTTATATTGTTTTATATAATGTTTATATAAAAATTATATTTAAGTGTTATAAATATATATGTGTATATTAAGAAGAATATATATAAAACATGAAAAAGAATTACTTTTCCACCAGGAAAATCAAATCGTCGCCATCCTTGTTCTTGTTTAAATCGATAAGCTGTTGCAAGAATATGACATAAACCACCACTAGGCTTAAAATCCAGAAAGCATTTCATCTATAAGAATTCATAAATTGCTTAAATCAAATACAGTATATGATATTACTTATATCAATTTATATTTTACGTACTGGGAGCCTAGTCATAGGTGGTTTCGATACATTTTTCCCAAGATTATCTTCTTGAAACTGCAGTAGTTGTACTATCAAGGTAGCTAAATTCTTATTAGTAGGTGGATCTGTTTGCACATACTAGAATAAGTGATATGAGATTATAAATAAACTATTCAAACTAAGTTATTAATTAAGTTATTACAAATATAATATATAAAATACAACAAATTAAGTTATTAATTTATATAATGCAATTAATAAGAAAGAAGGTTAATAAAATTTGTGTTTCCGCTACTTGATTAATTTTGTTTTGTATTGGTTAATTATATTCTTCCCTATTTCACCAATCTTTTATTAATATATTTTATTAGTAAAGAATGGATTTCATGACTATACAATCACAAAAAATCATCAAGATAATTTCCATTAGAATTAACATGTATAAATAACATTCATGAATGCATGAAAATTTTCCTGAAATTTTTCAAAAGAGACTTGAACTTTCTTTCTTTAAAAAATCTGACCGTAATAATTGTATTCGTTAGGCACGTATGTCGAGAAAGACAGAGTGACATCAAACACATCGCCGCGGGTTTTCGATGCCGGGTCCATATTAATACGTGAATGAGCATACCTTCTTGCAGTTCTTTAGAAGCCATTGCTTTACACCGTCAAGCTGTGCGAGGATCTCCGGCGACTCGAAAAACTTAGCGTTAGGGCCGCCATCCTTTTTCGGTCCTAATGACAACATCTTTCATAGATTTCCAACGACAAATTTCGAGGATTTCGAACAAGTAGCAATGCGCTAAGCGCAAACATGACACGCCTCTGAAGTTGGCTGTAACTGTATTGGCCGCACGTCTATCTCAGCGACAAAGTCTATCAATACAATAAGTATCGTGCCTGATTAATTATGAACGATGAAATTTTATTAACACTCACGATTCTATACCATCACGTATTATATTTTAGGTTTGTATTCGAATATAAATATAGAAGAATATTTTATTTCAAGATGAGGAGAAACATGACGATTGGCAAACGCGTCTCAGAACATGGCTGCCACGCGAGCAGGAGCTACACTTTTTAGGGATATTTTTTGAGGGGATATCGAAGTATGTTGCTGCACCCTGTACCGCAACCGCATAGCTACCATCTGATGCATAATTAAAGCATAAAATTGTGTCTCGATTAATTTGTTCATTTTTAACATATATTGTAATAAAAGTCGATTAATCTAATAGCGATTAACTTTGAAGAAAATTATGCTTATTTTTATTTATCAAATTTGTTTCTTCATTTGTATTAAATTATGTCTTGAAAAATAAGAGTACCAAATCGATACGTTGTGTTGTATGCGCGCATAGCATATTCTATCCACAAACAAGAAAGAGACAAATACCATCACAAATCATGTTGTAAGAGCGAGAAAGCTAAAGAGGTAAAGAAAGGTGTACTATGTGTAGAAAGTGTAAATAGGTATATGCGAATATATAACGTTGTGCCTGCGCGTTGATATTGACACTGCGCTAAACAGAATACGTTATATACATTTCTGTAAAATTGAATAATATTCAAAAACATGTTCCCTTTATTCCTAAAATTAATTCTTTTTTTATTCAAGGATAGACATTTTTTTATTGACGTTATTATTTCTTGATTTCTATTTCGATTATACAATTAGTTATTAATTAGATGCTATAGCTATATTCGTTCTCCATTTTCGTATTATGTATACGTTCATCGTTTTATTAGATAAATAATCTTCTATTATATTCTAGAAGATTATTTTATATATATATTTTTTCTGCATTATGTATATATAATATTCTTTATTTTTGTTTATGAAAAAGGATACAGAATTTGAAAATATATGCACTTTTACTATGCTATATTTTAAATGTAACGAATAAAAAGAGCTGCAATTGAATGTTGTCAATGTTGTTTTATGATGACAAAGCATAAATTAAAATATTAACGGATGTTCGATATAGATAACTTTTTCCATTAAAGATATTTTAATGTTTGTTTTTCAAGCCATGTTATATAAATATGAGAAATAAAACATGTTTTATTAAATACTGCAATAACATCAATTAATATTTAAATTCAAATACTTGGGAACAATAATGGAATTTTTATATACAATTTCCTTTGTGAAATCGACTACAAAGCATAATCCGCAATCTAATTACTGTATTGATTCAAAGCTGATATTACCTCTAGTTTTTTAGTCTAGTTACATTACGAATTCAAGTGTCGAAAATACATGCAAATTATCAAGAGGTTAATGTCCTTCACTTATAGATATGACTACTCGCATTTGTATATGGTTGGGTGTGTAACTAATTTTTTTACATGGGAGAGACAGGCATACAATACACGCGTATCATACATACATATATGATTATTAATATATCAATGTATATATCTTTAATTATCTTCTGATATTATATTGACAACATTATTTCATAGATATACAATATTCGAGTGCCTCGATTTATATATAATGTGCGTATATAAGTAACATAAGTGTAATAATCATCGCTACATTCGCCGACCGTTCGCGCATGCATCCCGCCAAATCACCGATCGCGCTCGATGCCGCGCTTGAAATTCCTACGCGATCTCGTTCTCGATGATTCGACAAAGAAAAAAAACAAAGAAATTCCCGGAGCAGCTGCGCCTTCGGATCCACTACAATCCGTTGGCGTGGGCCGGTGTAACAAAACGACGATCTTTTGATACCACGATATCCAGTGATCTTTTGGCGGGAATTTGTTGCCCTACTCCGGCCAGTAGTTACAAGGAGAGAAGGGGAAGGTCCTTATGCTAGCTCGCGGCTTGGCGAATTACATCCAGTATATCGTTGTCGCTTAGTCGAGTTAAACTCGTTATTGTACGGTAAGTCAAATCTGTATGGTTGTATGTACATAAGTCATAAACATATACATGGACAATTTTGATGCGTAACGAACAACGACTCCAGCAAACCGTTCGCCGTTTGTTTCGCAGGTTGCGCGCGGCACGAGAGTGACCCTCTCCCTGAAATTGGAACGTCGCCCGCCGGCCGGTCCGCTGCTACAGAAGCGAGCGAGCGCGCGCGCGAGAGAAAAGTGGAGGCTGCGTAACGGGGCGTCTGCGTGTTGCGTGTGCTCGTGCGCGCGTGCGTGTGTATTAGTGCGCGGAGCACAGCGGCGCCTACTAATATACGTGATACGGCGGCGAGACGAACCGAGAGTCAAGCGTGCCGAGTGCACACATCGCGAGCGAGCGAGCGAGTAAGCAGGCGCGCGCGAGCGGTAAGAGTGCGTTTGTCAAGCCCCCGGAGGGAGAGCATCCCGCGATACGACGCGACGCGACGTGACCGCGAGACACCACCGACCGCCGCCACGCCACGCCACGACGCGCGCGAGCAAACGGCGACGCGGAGCAACGCGATATCACCCTTTGCATTCGCGTCGAGAGTGTACCGCACGCGATATTAACTTCGAGTCGAGTGAGGTGAGTGAGGTGCATACATGCGTACGTATGTGCATACGTACGTACGTACGTACGTATGTACGGTGTCGCGTATGGGTTTAATTAATTTGTGTATCGCAAATGATATATTTGTTTGGGCGGTAAGCGCACGCGATCGCGTTATGAAAATGCAGCGAGACGCTTATTGAGCGTACAACGGATTTTTCCGCGCATATCGCGGCATCGTTGCGCCGTTACTTGCAGAGATATTAGTTTATTGGAGCCGATGCTCCGTTCGCCGATACGGAGAGACGCCGCGGAGCACACGACTCGCGACGCCATGATTCGCGCCTCTCTCATGGCGTCCCCGGCAGTGCAAGCCAACGCGAGAATCTTGTCATCGCGGATTTTCCGATCTTTATTGCGAAAAAAAACAATTCCATGAGCGCGAAAAATTTAAGAAAAAATTGCCGGTCATAACTAGCAAGATTTCGTTACGGGAAACCGAAATTATCGATACGTGAACGTCGAGTCATCGCACGACAGCTCGATGCAGCTATTCGCGAATTTTGAAAATGGCGGGCGCGGAACTTTTGGAGAACCATCAAGACGCCGTTGACCATTGCTCGGTTTGCAGCAATATTCACTCATTAGCTCGATCATCCACGATTGATCCTTGGATGCTAGAAATTCTATGGTCATTGAACATGACGAACAAATTACTTGATCATAAATAATAAATTATTTTGATTGCATGGTCGTGCGCCATAGTCGTGGCAACCGTTTTGCGACGCAAATTGCACGTATGCGCTGCATATCCTGTCGCAAATTTGCGAGGCGCGTAATTGATGGTACTGATTTTCGCTGTGCGTTTGCGCATTTCTGTCTTTTGCTGGATGAACGCGATCCCCAATACTTCGAAGCGCGCGAGATAGCGAGCGGGAGGAAAATATCGGAAGATCGATACTCGTCATGTTAGCTTTTTCCTTTTTTCTGTTTTTCTGCTGTTAATTCGAGAATTATTATCTGCCTTGGTTCAATAATAGTGATACGTTCTTTCATCGGCGCTCATATAAGGTTAATGCATCTTTGAAAAGATATGCATTTTATATATATTTTTTATGCTATGTGTGTGTGCATATATATGTAAATTGATAGTTACAATATATTCATTATCATATTTTTTATTTTGCTTCTTCCGGACATACAATAATTTTGAAAATTAATAAATTTGTAAATAAAGATCATGTTCTTTTTAGATGTATTTTGATGTAAAATATTAAATAATATACCGTTTCTATATTAATTACACACCATATGTATATATATATAAATGACTTAGATTTTTCCAATTAATCATCTTGTTTTGTGGTTCATCTTATTGGAGATGATACAATCTGAAAAAGAGACAAAATATCGAGAGGTAATCAATATTATTTTTGCTTCACAGTGAAACGGGGCAATAAATATGTCAGACGATAATTCGCCTGTAATGGAAGAGCAGAAGAAGAAGAGGGGCAGGCCCGCTAAAACAGATAAAAATGCCGTTAAGGAACCTAAAAAGAGGGGTAGACCCGCCGCGGAAAAGAATAATGCAGTACGTCCATCAAAATCTGATAACGAGGACGATGCACCACCTGGACCCGTCAAAAAAGGAAGAGGTCGACCTAAAGGGTCTCATAAGAAGAAGGTATATGGCATTTAAATGCATAAAAAAATTTCTTCATTCTGAAAAACACAAGGGAAATCTTCATTAAATTATGAAACATAAATCAAACGTATAACTATAATTATTTATAAGAAAACTACTTAATACTTATAGCAAGGACCACAAAAAGGCACAGCTACTTCGCCACGCGGCCGTGGCAGACCGAAAAAGACAGAAGAGAAACCTGAGATTACCGGTGAGGATGAAGATGAACAAGAAGAAGAGGAGGAGGAAGAAGAAAACTGAAGCATTTAAGGATGCATTAGAGGAGGATGGAACTAACACATCTGACTTATCCTTCGAAGGTCTTTAAAAAAATGCAGATTTAAATGAAGTTCGGTTTTTTCAAAGTTTGCTTTTTTTTTCATTATAATTCGGGCATTCTTGAGCGAGTGACGTGGTGAACATTATTCTCACCGACTATTAGAATTTCCTTGAAATTCTGGTTCGCGGTGTACGTTGCCACACGTTGATAAATTCAAAGAGGAACGTTGGATACGAAAGTTGTGTTATGAATTTACTAAGTTCTTTATATTTACTTGAGAAAATGCTAATATTAATGATTAATGAAAAGATACTTTTTAAGTGCTAAGGCTACGTATGTGTAACTGTCTCCAACAGTAAAAAGACTGGATTTTAAGATGCAGATCTCAAAACTTTTTTTAATTTTCACGAAGTGAAAAGTTTGATAAACGTTTTTAAAAAAAAACTCACATATGATATAGAGAGTATTGTGTCACATATTTGCTACCTCCTTTTCTCCTACATATGTGTATTACAATTTATGAAGCCAAAAAGAACTTCTTATTGATCTAATATCATAAGAAATAAAAAAAGATAAACGAAAAAAAAGATACTTCTTGTATGTAACATATGCAGGGAATATTCTTTTCTAATTAATAATAACACTAATGAGTGTATATTACTGTCGTTTTTTGAGGCAAGCATATGTGTGAATGTCAAATTTGTATTAAAGTAAATAAACTCAAAGTACTCTTATTAATTCTACGTATATTTCCCCCGAAATTTTCGATATTTTAGGCTTTTAAAATAAGCCTTTTCGATGTTCTATTACGAAAAAAAGAATGTACATAAACGATTAAAATAGACTACATAAATATTAAAGAGAAATAAAAAATCTCATACCCTTTTAAACTTTTTATCATGAAATTAATCGTGCAAAAACTAATGCGTTCATTTTACATATAATTATTGATTCGCCAGTATTTTGAAAATTGCACGAGTGTGCGTAATATTACTTAATTTTGATAAAACAAGTCAAAATTGAATCGAATATACGACTTAAATGATTATTACATTTAAGCTGTGTGAGGAGTAGTAAAAAATTGGAATTATTAAATATATTTCTAATAAATGTATGTACCATTTTTGTACAAAATTTCAATTTTTAAGAAATTGTATAAGAAAAAATATAGCCCTCTCAATTAAAATTGTAATTTTCAATTACGCTTAAGAGCTCTACTTTAAAGAGTTATAATAAATAATAAGGATATTTAGCTTATGACAATTGTAGTGTAATGAAAAATGGTTCAAATGTTACATGAAAATGTGCTATTAGTGACCACCGAATAGTTCCGCATTCTCTTCAGTATCCATGGATTGGTATCCTTGCTGTAAAATCAATCATTCCTTATTCTTAAAGCATTCGCACATATCACAAGGAAAAGCAATCTTACACACTCGTCTTTGATGCGTGTTATAGCACTCGTCCAACAATTCGGTTTCCCAATCATTCTCCTCTTCTTCTCCAGGATCGAAATTGTACATTGGCATAAGCCTATGTCTTAAACGTTCCAGCTTGCGTTTTCTCGATATAATTAGTACCTTTAAAGATGGAATCAGACGTTAAGGTGTGGGAAATTCTATTTACACCTAACAAGAAAAGCAGGATATAAAGCATTGCAAAAGAAACATGTTACGAAAATCACGTTCGCACGCGAATGTCAAGAAACTAGCAGTTCGACATGTCAAAGCAGACACACATGTACTTTGTACTTTGATCCACTATCGGCAGTATATCGCGATATGCCACATGTAATCTTTAGCGTAGCGCTGCATCTGAGAAAAAACGAAAAACGGGGCGGGGAAAAACGTCACAAGATAATGACAAAAGTGATATCGCTACCCATACCACAGCTGATAGTATTATAACAGAGATCACTACACCAAGCGGCACGAAAATATATTCCACTCCTTCTGGTGGACCGAATTCGTCGTACGAATCGGTTGTACTCGATGTATATGCCGTGGTACTTCTCGTGGCATTAAATGGCACTGCCGTGGTCTCGGATAGAGATGTTACGGCAGTTTTCGACAAATTCCATAAACGTTGACCATTCTCATTCTCCTGTGATAAGTCCACATATGTTGTTGTGGACGAGTTCTCGTTATAGATCGTGCTTGTCATGTTCGTTGACGAAACGGTCGCGAAATCATTCATCAATATAGTGTACAAAATAGAGTTGGTGATGTCCGTCGCGTTGATCTCCCTCGTATCATTCGTGTCATTCCCATGCATTTTGGAAAAGTGTAAATCTCGTTGTTAAGCTAAGTATTAGTCACAATGAATGACTCTGGGAGTACTCCGCATGATGTACATTCGCGCTTTGCTTCCACGTCGTGCTGTGATGATATTCATAAAATTAGTAGTTTTAGTAAGAAGTAGTATCTCCGTACAGACATAAAATAACACGTATTCGCTCTTTTTTCCGTTATGCTATTTCATTTTTTCTTATTATCGTAATATATCATGGAAGAGTGCATCGAAACAGAGACTACTGTAATCCGGATTTTGTGCAGACGATATCACAGGTCGGTTATTTTTGCGTTTCGTTAACAAACGGAAGCGATCGCAACGTGTTCTTCACCATTACTTGCACCCACGACAGTTACGCGTATCATGCGTTGTGTCGTCGCAAGTGCTCTGTTATCCTTCAATATTAATTTACGCACGTGTCGAGGTAGTGGATGCCACCGAGCGTCACCACTAGAGCGGACTTATCAGTTTTCACCGTGACGATAAACAGATATACCTGGCTATGTATCGATTTTATTAGTGATATTTAAGCAGCGAGATTGCAGCGTTGCGGACTCTCACGATGCCATTCTCGCGGATTGTCAGACGCATTGACCAGCTCCGTTCCATCGCGCGTCATGACCATGTATTTACAAATCGATATGACAATTCCACGCGTGTGGTTGTTCTACTACCGTCTAGGCCGTCGTTGCATCGTTGAACATTAAAGTTGATTATTATTATCAGTGCGTTGTGCGCGTTCTGTCAGTATTTCACGTTCTCGCTCGACATATCAACGTTACTTCACGACCAACGTTGATCTCGTTCGCGCTGACGCGAAAGATAATAA
Source organism: Eciton burchellii (assembly GCA_020341155.1). Classification (NCBI taxonomy): domain Eukaryota; kingdom Metazoa; phylum Arthropoda; class Insecta; order Hymenoptera; family Formicidae; genus Eciton; species Eciton burchellii. Next base: position 2,741,799 of record JAHMML010000002.1, read on the forward strand.
ACTGATGATAGACGCGACGCAAGCGCAAGATCTCTTTCTAGCCTTCCATCGCCATCTAACGTTTATGCGTAATCATTATAATTCATTTTTTTCAATATATTTTTTAATGTATTTAGTATATTAATGACATTCCCTCCCTCTCTCTCTCTCTCTCTCTCTATATATATATATATATATATTAATTTGTGTAATATACATTAATAAAATATGAAATAGTTAATATACGAAATGTGACACATTTGCGCGGTAAAGGACGAACCAATTAGTTTGCATATGTCTTTTTAATGTGGGAAAAGTAAGAGATTCATTGGCTATTGCATGAGTCATGCATTCCCTAGGCGTATAATTCGTGATGCATCACATATAAAAATCAATAGATTAATTATATATCGCATAGGGACAAACTGATGTTCCACTCAGATGTAGAAATGATCGATATTATATTTTTTATATTTGCAATTATATTTGCAATATTCTATTTGTTTTTCTTTCTAACCTTATAGCATTATATATGTGTATATATATATATATATATATATATATATATATATATATACACACATTGAGTATTAAATGAGTAATGTAACTGGATAAAATCCAAAAAATTTAAAGCGATCTGAAAAAATATGAGAACCACTGTTTCTCGATATTACTTCGATTCTTCCCGTATATGATATAGAGGTTAGGTATTCCGAAAAGCAGACGATAATCAACGTGACTATTCAGTCACGCGCGCGTACTCACATAATTCATATGAAACATGTGTTTTCTTATCGATTTGCATAATTTGCATTTGCTGCTTATTTTTGTTATAAGCGATTCGTTATAAGCGATAGAAACTTAGAGAGATATATATAATTTATGACATTTAAAATTTGACAGCAATTGCCATTATTGATCGTTATGATTGCACGAAATTTTCCCAAGAGATTTTGGCGCGTGATATAAGTCAATGATTTGATTAGATCTCATTTCTCTTCTTATCAGCTCAATGTTCCAATCAACTTTTTTGATTGAACTGTTAAATATCAGGTATTATATGAATAGAAAATGTTTCACGAGCAGGAAGAATCTACGGAGAATCTTCCGAGAAGAGATATTTTACTCACTTCGTTTATTGTAAGCATTATTTTCTCAAGAATTATCAATCATTTAATCATGTTTTATTTGCTAATCATATTGATTATTCATTGAGCGCATAAAAATATTTTGTGATATATAAAATGTCAATAAAAATTTTATATGATAAATTTTGTTTATACATTATACACATCTTAAATTGGTTTTTAGGAATGAAGCAAGTTTTTTCTTATACAATTTTTATCCAATATGCTATTAAAGTATTTCTAAATTTTATATAATATTTCTGTACTTAATTTAGCATTAAACTCAAAATAACATTGAAATTTTAACATAATATCAAATTGGTTTTAATAGAAAATAATTGATGTTTAATGTCAGTCAGGTGCTTTCGCAGGAATCATTTGTGACGTGACACTCTTCCCACTAGATACATTTAAAACGCGCTTACAAAGTCAACATGGATTTTTCCAATCTGGTGGTTTCAAGCAATTGTACAAAGGCATAGTACCTGTAATATTTGGTTCTGCTCCATCAGGTATAATTTAGTTTACAATGCTGTACAAAGTTTCACAACATTATATTTTTAATATTAATTTTATTATTATAGCTGCTATATTTTTTATTACTTATGATGGAATCAAACAATATTCGCAACCATATATATCGCATCAGTATCACTCTATTATACATGTGATAGCAGCATCATCTTCGGAAGCAGTGAGTGGTCATAATACAATCTAATGTTTAATAATAAAACACATATAATTAATCTTGTTAATGTTTTATATACAGATTATATATAGATATACAAAATGTTAAAGAAAAATTAATTGCTAAAAATTGTTTGGTTTTACATGTAGACAGCATGCTTGATTCGGGTACCAGTAGAAGTAATTAAACAGAGGAAACAAGCTCTTTTATCAGACAAGCATCGACTAAGATTAAAAACATTATATCGTGGTTATGGGAGTACAGTTCTACGGGATCTACCATTCGGCGTTATCCAAATGCCACTATGGGAATATTTCAAGTTTTCTTGGACTCGACATATGCAACAAGAATGCACACCTTTAGAAGGTGCTACTTGTGGATCTATGTCAGGTAAGTCAATATTCATATTATTATTCAGTAAAATAATTGTGATTAATTTTTTATATAAATTTGCATTGTTCCTTCAGTTGCTATATCAGCTGCCATAACAACACCATTAGATGTTGCAAAGACTAGAATTATGTTGTCAAATACATCGGCAGAAAAAGAGGAAGTTAAAATATCAGTAATGTTGAAAGAAGTTTATAGAGATAATGGCCTTAAGGGGTAAATATTGACATAAATATATGCTTTTTGATCATAAAATTATTTCCAATACTTTATTTTCAGATTGTTTGCTGGTTTTGTCCCGAGAATAACCGGTTTTACTATTGGTGGATTTATATTTTTTGGTATTTATGAACAAGTTAGAGAAGTTTGTATATGTTATTTTTCACAATAATCACTGATAAATCGACAAAAGAGAAAATTATACTAAGATTTTAGTATAAATCTCAAACAAATTTTGGTATTTAAATTTTTCTATTCAATAATATTCGTTATCATTAGTTCCTCAAAAGTCATTATGAATCAATAAAAGGCAATTACAATAAAATATTTTTTATTTGCTTGTCATTAATTTATTATAACAAGAATAAGATTTTTAATGGATTTGTCGATTTTCAGTTTTAAGAAATTCTAGAAAAAAAGTATATGATTTTAAGTTTTTATATTTACATCAATCTTAACTTATTTATTATAATAATAATTATAGCATATACAATTTTGAAAAAAATGCATTCAATAAATTTTAAGAATATGATAATATCCTTAATATTTGATGCTAAGGATATGCTAATAATACTAGAATAACATTTTTTAATAATAATTAATGCGAGAAGTAATTATATACAATAAAAAATATTATGTCTTCTTTTTTTTCTTATAAAACCATTTTATCCAATATGCATCAATGTATGTATCAATACCAAAAACAATGCTTCAAATAAAACAATTAAAGAGATTATACCTCTAAGAATATTTCTCGATTCTATATTATATTATGTATACATTTTATAGGTCTTTTTGGAAATATGTTATTTATTAAAGAATTTGATTTAGTTACGCAAATAGATGTTATGCTAATTATTGCAATTAAGTATAAAATTTTAATAAAAATTACGTAAGTAAAATAATATCACATTGATTCTTAATGCATATCATGCATATCTATATATACACACACACACACACACACACACACACACACACACACACACACACACACACATATATAATTATGTGTATTATGTTGTCAGAATTATTTGAAATAAATTATCTAAAATTTTAAAATAAGTTTAAAAGTATCAGATGCGAATATATAATATTCATATAGTACGTTGATTCTCTCTCCATTAGTGCATTGATTCACAACAATGCTTTTTCTTATACTTTTTGTATAAACTGATTCTATTAGCTTGATTTTCTTTTAGTTCTTGTATATTCTTTGGATCAGCTATAAAATCTTGTATAATTTCATTGAATATTTCAGCTATAAAATGAAAATTTACAAATAAATATATATTTTATGAAGAAAATTTATCATATATATATAATGAAATGCTTACCAATATTTTCTCCTGTTTTACTGGATGTTACGAAAAGCTTAGATTTTGTACTTGAAGCATACATTTCTGCTGCTTTTAGCTTAGTTGAAATACGCGCTGTAAAATCTCCAAATAAATCTTTCTTTGTAATACAAAGATATATTTTGCAATCCTTCTCCATATTTTTGAGTTCTGTTACCCAATGTCTTGCCCTATGGTATGTATTTCTTTCCATAATATCAAAACATATTATGGCAGCCTTTGCATCACGGTAATACGTTTTAGTCATTGCATAATATCTAAATAATGATATGAATTTTAAAATATTATATTGAAAATATATAATATAAAAGTATGATGTAATTAAAAGTATATAAGCAAGAATATATATGTATACATAAATCATTAAAATATACATTATGTATATATTTAAGAATTCTGAATCAAAAAAGCAATATAATGAATGTATGTTTACCGCTCGTTGCCTGCAGTATCCCATAATCCTATGATAAGTGATATATCATTTACTTGTACTTTCTTCGATATAACTACACTACCTATTGTCTACGGCATAATTTTAATCTGAATTAATTTATGATGTTTTCTTTTTAGACGATTCTGAGTGCAAACTTTAATAATATTACTTTACAATTTTTTGTCCATAACATCACGGACTAAGAGAAACAAAATATTCTATATTAGTATTCGCAAAATGATTAAATCTATTTCTTTTAGTTATGATTTCTATCCGTGTTCTGCTTTTTTCTAATTCTTCTCTCTTTTTTAAATATTATACTGAGAATATCAATAAAAAGTATTCTAATTTTAAATTTTAACAAAAGATATTCTCGCATATAATAATATTGTTGTTTTTAACTCTAAATAAATAATAAATGTATAATAAGAACGAAATAATAATTATATTTATGAAATATATCGAATAAAAATTATAATAATTTTGATGTTATTGATGTAAAATGGCTAGAATTATATAAAAATGATGAAATGATTATGAATAGGAACGTTTACATTTAAAATTTCATATTTTTCATTAGTATCGCAGATAAACTTATTTATATAACACTATATTTAACTAAGAGAAATAGTTTATAATCGGGAAGTATTCTAAGGAACACTATTTTATTTCTTGTTTTATCCTATAAATTGTATAAAAAATTGTTTGTATTGAATCGTCTTTTTCATATAACAATAATCGTGATTTAAGTAAAAATACATACACTCTGACAAGTTACATCATCGTTAAACTTATTATGTATGTATCGTTCCACAAGACTTGTTTTTCCGACTTTTATGTCGCCTAATAACACGATTTTAATATCTGCAGTCATATTTGAATTCATAATTTTCTATAATCACAAATTTTGACTTGTGTATTTTTGACTTATGTAAGGTTATAGTAGACAATTCTTGTGATACTTGTATATATATATATATATAGAGAGAGAGAGAGAAAGGTACAATAACTTTCATGTATTCAGACCCACGAAGATATTTTGCTTCATATAATTTATTTTGTTCTTTGTGAATATAAAAAATAGAAATAGAAATTATAGTAATAGAAATTATAATTATTCAATAATTATAACTCAGAAATAATCATATGAAAAATATATTTTTGTATTTCTATATTTAAAGATACAGGAAAACAAATGTACAAATGCAGAATGCTGCGAATGCACTCGTGTGATGCATGTGTGCAATGAAGAAATATTCTTATCGTATAAAAGTGCTCTCATTTTATTAACAAACAAGGAATAGATTTGGTAATTTTTTGAAGTGAACTATTATTTAATCTAAAACTATATCAAATTACATAGAAAATCGTGTAATGATTATATTTTTGGTAATTAACAAGACCGTTTCGAAGTATGTACAAAAGATTTTTTCAGAAAAATGGTCAAAATAAAAATTATTTTTATTTTTTGTAATTATAGTAGCGAGTACCGTTGCGATTATATATATGGGATATATACATGGGATATATCTTCAAATTCAATCATAGTATTTTCTTTCATTTAATATGCTTTCTAAAATTAATTCTCATCATTTCAGCTAATTTTTAATTCATCATGATATAGTATATCATATATAATGCATATGTAATGCATAAATTTATTATATTAATGTTTGTTTATTGTATTATATATATGAATTTGATAAGTTATTTCTCTTTATTTTAATTTAATACAACCTTTGCAGAATGTATTCTCGATTTATACAATTTCATTTAAATGAATTCGAATATATATGAATCAATTTACAATTTTTCATGCCATTAAAATATAACGTCATGATTAGTTATATAATTTCTATAACATTAATACACAATATTGATTTATACACGATATTCAAATATATATTTGATAGATAAAATAAAATTTGATAACTTTTAAGTAGATATTTATATTAAGTATATATTTTTATTTGTTATATAAAGAATCTTTAAGCAAGAACGTGTTCATATCATATCTTCTTGAACTATATTGTATCATGGTAATAAAACTAAAGTCATAAATATTTTTGCACACATGACAAATTTTTATAGACATATTTTGATGCTTTTCGGATTCACGTATCACTTATTTAACTTTTGCTTGCGCGGCAACTGCAGCCATTGCTGCTTTGACAGTCTCTTCATCACCCAAGAATTTCATAGAAACAACGGGTTTGAAATTCTCGTCCAATTCATATACAAATGGAATACCAGTTGGAAGATTTAGTTTCATAATCTCTTCGTTGGATAATTCTAAAGAAAAATTATTTGATAGATTATTACATTTATATTAATATGTAACTCAGTAATATAATGTAATTACTTACGATCCAAGTGTTTCACTATACCACGCAAACTGTTCCCATGGGCAGCTATAATGATTCTTTTTCCCTCTTTTAATTGTGGGATGATCGTCTGGTTCCAATAAGGTAACGTTCTTTCGATAGTCATCTTTAGAGATTCAAACTTAGGGAATTCTTCAGGCTTTGGATCATTAGCATAACGCGGATCATTTACTATTATGTCATAATATTTGTGATCTGGCTCCATTGGTGGAGGTGGTGTATCAAATGATCTTCGCCAGAGCTGCACCTGCTTTTCACCATATTTGGCAGCTGTTTCTGCCTTATTCAAACCAATGAGACCGCCATAATGTCGTTCATTCAAACGCCATGTTTTATACACTGGCAGATTTTCTTGCCCAATTTCTTTTAGAATTGCTTTCAGAGTCTCATGTGCTCTTGTCAACACTGATGTATGAGCTACATCAAATACAAAGCATGCACTTTTAAGAGCCTTTCCTGCAGATTGGGCTTCAGCTTTACCTATAAAAAATAAAGAAATATTTAATTTATTATTATTTTATTATTTAAATAATATTAATAAAAAATCATTTTATTTTTGACAAATATTTTTGACCAATTTTACTATAGTAATATTTAAGTAATATTTAATATTAATATTTAAGATTTATGATTTTAATTTATAAAAATCTGCCAAAATTGAAATATTTGTAATAAATATTTTTGCTTTTATCATCCCAAGAATTATTACAAGCTATCGCAGCGTGACATTTAGTAATATTTATGGCAGTTAGTTTGTGTGAGAAGATTTTGGAGAACATATGCCCAGTAGCATATGCCATATAGAATTATAATCCGATGTAATAAATATGAATTTTAATAATATGTAATATTTTACATACATGAGGCTTATTTATATTCTATTATTAATCATAGTTATTATTAATCATTATTTTCCATATTATAGAATTTTATAAGATTTTCAGAAAATGAATGATCATCATTCGTGATCATGTTATGTCAATAATGTCATTTAATACAGGTGTCTTTTGAAGGTTGACGTGACCTTTTGCCCTTGAGTTATTCTTTCATTAACCGGGCTTGAGGCTTACGTACCTTTCTCTGATAGAGTGGAGTCGTACCATCCACAAAAAAGATTTAATTTATTCCATTCGCTTTCACCGTGGCGAACCATTACAATTCTATATTTCGACATATTTTCTAATTATGTATATTAACAACTAGATAACTCGAAATACACGAAGCGCAATTGGATATCGCTCGATTGGATCGCTCAGCTGTTTGATTTGATCTCCCCTCCACTTCTATGCTATTAAAGAACAGTAAGAGAACATCTCTTGATTAAACAGAGGATAAGAGTCATATAGTCGCCCTCTAGTAACGTTCAGACGAAACTACTATTTTTAATTCTAAGTTTACGGCCGAATAACAAAATAAGTCGCGTAATAATATTTTTCGTAAGCAAAAAGATTGAAATGTCTATCACTTTGCATTTATACGAGGAATCGCTTTTCTTGATAAATAATCAAAATAAAAATTTCATTGTTACTTTGCATTTGCAAATTGCAAAAATAATATAAACAGTAATTTTTACTTAAAGATAAGATTTTTAAAAGCCAAATTGCAGCACTTAGCTTAAAAATACTTAATTTTATTTATGAAATAAGGCTAAAAATAATTTTCCAAAGAAATAATGCTTTATTGAGAATGGGTCTTGGAGGTTTAACAAAAATGTGTTTAAAGTGCTATTGAAAGCGTATATTATATAATTTGTTTATACATGAAAATTTTAGATATTTTAATAATCTTAAGTATTAAAGAAGTATCTTTATTTAATATCAGAATAATCATATCAGTATAATTAAGAATCAATAAGAGACATATCGAGTGCATTAAATGCAACTCGGTTTTGGTTACCAACCTTCAATAGGTTGTTCCTCAACAATCGATATTAATCAGCCTACTGTATCTATTCATCGATTTTCGTTTCGAAGTATTCATTGCATCAGATTCCCACAACTAATTCACAAAAACTCATCTTGTTGATTCTTAAACATTAATATTATAATAATAATTTAATTAATATATTCTTCAGGATTATTATTCATTTCTTATTATTGTCAATAACAATTCTTGCAAACAACAAAATATTGCAATTTTAATTACAGTACAATTTAAATAAGTACAATTTAAATTTAAATTAATTTTAAATAAAAAGAAATAATAATTTTAAATGACATAGCATTACAACATAGAAGCTTTATTAATAATATTTATCGCATATTTATTTAAAAAATAAATTTATTTAAATAGTAAATATTAATATTTTCATGTAATAATAATCTTAATCTGCATTTACCGATAAATTACATTAATAGTATTATATATAGATATAATATTATATTATATATAGATTAGTCTTAATTATGCTTGGTTATGGTAAACATAGATATTTTCAGTCATATTTTCATTAATTTACATTTACATATAAAATTATGTCAATTATAATAATTAATATGAAATGATAAGGTATAATAAATTTCCTGATAAGGATAGTTAGAAGACATCCTTTCAACTGACCGTGTGGCCTAATGGATAAGGCGTCGGACTTCGGATCCGAAGATTGCAGGTTCGAGTCCTGTCACGGTCGCAGCACACATTTTTTTTTCATATTTCGCTACGAAATAAGCAGTAATATTTAATTATTACCGAAGATTATTTTCAAGCTTTTTCTTGTTCGAAAAAATAATTAGCTACTAAAAATTAGCTACTTACAATAATTAACTACTTCCAGAGTTAGAGTAAATCATTTTTTAATAAAAGAAGTAGTGTTAGAACAAGATTTTTTTAAATAAAAGACAGATATAAATATTTTTATAAAATAATATATATGTATGATATATTGATATATATCTATAAAGGATCAAAGTATGAAACAAATTTGATATCTCTATGAAATATTATAAAACATATGAATATTTTGAAAATAGATTTTAAGATTAATGTTAAAATTGATTAAAAAATATTCGTGCTATGATATTTGAAAATCGATAAAGATGATAAATAATGTGGAATTTAGGTTTATAATTAATTTATTATCAGATTATTGTTTTGTTATCTTAAATAATACAATTTAGAAATTTAATGAATATTTAAAAATTTTTAGTAGTTGAAAAATGTCATTTCAGTATAAATCTTGTATTAGAAATGCTGTCATGGAAATACCTTCGATAGCTCAGTTGGTAGAGCGGTGGACTGTAGTGATATTCGAATAACCGTTGTCATCCATAGGTCGCTGGTTCAAATCCGGCTCGAAGGAATTTTTACTTCTGTAAAGTTTTTTTTATATTTATGGTAAAGGCTCTATTTTTCATAATATAGTTTTCTTTTATAAATTATATAATATTTTAATAAATACGCAAAACGTAGTATATGAAATCTAAAGTTAACATCTTCTGTATCAATATTATTATGATGTAAAAGAAATTTTGTTAAGTTAACAATAAAATATGTGACTGGCCGCAAAAAATATATATTTCATATTTTGTTGATTTATTAATAATAAAAAATTTCGAAAAAGTATAATAATGTGCTTTGGTATTCTCTTGATATTTAACTTAAAGATGGCGTTGAGGATTGGATATATATTAAGAATAAATTGTAGCAAAGTTTATCAAAGCGATAATAAACTAGTGATTTACAAACATCTTATCATTTCATCAATCAATTAGATTAATTGAAATAATTGACGCAAAATTGTGACGTTTTTCAATTTTAATTGTATTTCAATAATTGTTATTAGATCATTAAATGTGATTAATATTCATTGAGAAAATTATAAAGTTATAATATTTTAACTATTATGAAATTACGACGATAAATATCGTATTACATTTTCTATTTTATTTCTTATTTTTATATTTATTCTTCATAGTTATTCTTATTTTTTATTTTATATTATAATATGATAATAAAATTGGTAAAGTTCCCTATCTTTTTTTTCATTCTCTTTCTCTTCTTCATTCTCCCTTATGTGCCTATGCGTGCATGTATTTTATAAAAATGTATAATTATTATATAAAATTTTTCTATATTCTATATATATATATATATATATATATATATATATATATATATATATGCATATGTAGTATCATGTACAAATGCAATTTGAATAACATTCGATTTCAAGATCTGAAAATTCATGATTTATATTTTACTATTTATTTCTGACATTATAACATAAATATCACCGATACTACGATACTACCGTAGGTAGTCAGTATTTTCCGGCGACGACGCGCAACCGCGACACGTCATCGAGTGGTGCGCCTGTGCAAGCCAAGGACGACAGTGGCGGCAGAGGGCGAGGGCGAGGACACGAACGCGTTCGTGGTGGAGGGCAGAGAAGAGAGGGTGCGACGTCAACGGTGAAGCTGTAATGGCCGGTGCACCCCTGTGAGGGTGACAAGACTGAGGGCGGGAGGTGTCGGAGGAGACCGCGCGATAAACGCGTCCGCGCGGAGCCCGGCACCCTCTCGCGCAGTCTGGTGCCGCCGGTCGCGGTGGATTCAATGCGTTTGTTATCGCGTTATCGCATATCGCGATCACGGATCGAGCTAGTGCAGCCTTAAGAACACAAAGTGACTGTGAGAGAGATTGCGGGAAAAGCTGGGCGTGAATTCACGATGGTTCACGAATAGTTGCAGAAGCCTAGCCCGAAACGAGACGTGAAGCAATTTCGGGGTTTCGTCGCAGTATCTTTTGCCAAGAGCTCGATTTTAAGTGAAATTCTAACGAGAGTACGATTAGCTTCTCAAAGGAAGAGAGAAAAGATCGTGGAAATTTAAGGGTGTGCGATCGAATTACCGAATCGAATCGCGCGGATTTGGGAGATTCGTCCCAAGATTTGTCCCTTATCTATGCCTGATAAATGAGTGACACTCCTGCGAAAGGAAGAACCCAGCGAACTGCAGCCAGGAAGGACAATCGCCGTTCAATGTCGCCCTGGCGACATATGTAGTGATGATGAACCGTGGTGATTGGAGGTGATCGCAAAGATGAACGATGTTAAATGGTCATCGCAGACAGAGGACAGGTAGGAGAGAATACTTCAGAACGTTACACTTGGCGAGAACACCTTTTAGCATGATAACCGGTAATCACTCTCAACCGACTACCTTTCCTGATTCCCAAATCGCGTAATGGCGTTGATTAAGGCATCGATCGTGTTGGGGTTGTCGAACAACGCTACTTCGCGACTGGTCACTTCCCGTTCGCGCTCGTCGATAAGAGGGTGTAAATCGGAACCGTTCGACATGAGCTGTTGCCGTCCAGGCCGTTGGCGAATCGATTTTTGCGAGGGGCGAGAGAGGCAAGGATAGGCGAGGGACGAGCGAAAGTGGGAGCCGAGCTGCACGGTGTGCATGAGCACAAATACTGGATACGTTGTGTACACGTTATATTATTACATATAAATATATGTAATTTGTATGCATAGTGCGTGCGTGCGTGCGTGCGTCGCGTGCGCGCGTGTGTGCATATGTGTGCGCGTATGTGTATGTACGCGGCAGGTGACTTCGGGAACGAATTGGAGATTTTGAGAATGGCACACAAAGGATATTATAAACTATCAAAAGGGAAGAGCCAAAATAAGACCATCGTTTCTTCACTTCTCTCCTCTTTTTTGGGAACAGTTTTGTTTTTCTTCTACATAAAACCGGATGCTTCGGATTATTTCCGGTCGTACAATCTCGCTTAAAAGAAAATTATGAGGAAGCGCGATAGATGCAACGTTAATTGTTGTTGTAGTGGATGCAGATAATCATTGTGCAAGGAAACGTTGCACCGATGCTTGATTCTTTAATGAGAATCAAAGATTGATGATTAATTGATATTCTGTATGCATTTTACTCAGAGTACGAGTTACAATGTACATGTAATCAATGGTTATTACTTTAATGGTTATTACCTCGATAAATATTTTCTGATTTATTTTTTAATGAAATTAATGATATATTAAAATTAGATGAGCGTTACAATGTATTGATAAATACGAGATGTATTTATTGTTGAATAGTTTGTATAGAGCTCGATATAGGATAGATGCATAGGAATACAGATGAAGTGGCTATGCACTTTTGAGTCGCAGATGGCTAATCGATCGAAGACAAACAAATGGAATTCTTTGAAATACTTGATTATCTTGTCTATTTTAATGATCTACTATATATCCAGGCAGCGCGTTATTCAACACTAAGTTGAAAGAAAATGTGTGACCATCTGTGAGAACAAACTGTATCGGTTACTATCGAATCTCTAAGCGATATTAGAATTCCGAGAAGCGGAAAATCGTGATTGAAAAATCACGATCGATACGCGAAGATATCATATTGATAAGAACGTTAATGTGTAGTATGAGTTTTATAAGAAAACATAAAACATTTATTGATTAACGTATTAAGAACACAACAATTAAAATTGGAAGAGGTAATAATTGCAATTATTATACAATTATTGCGGTAATATATATATGAACAATTCGAATTTTAGTGAAGAATTTCAGTGAACGTTAATTACGTGCTTGATTTAACGTTATCCAATTATTATACCGCAACAATTGCGGTAAATTCATTTTCCGGTAAAATTTGATAGACATTTATTAAAATGATTTCACATCAGTGCTATAACAATAGCTCTATTTTCTCCTTATATTAACAATACTATACTACAATATATTATACGAGCTCGAACGTAGCTCAAAGAATTCTATATCAACATAAAAAGATAAAGAAATCAAGGGCACGATTAAGCAGTTTAGTTTCTAATATTGTAAGATGGGATGATATTACATCATTGTTAACTCCGATATTTTTTTGAACCAAGAGTTCATTGTCTAAACGGATCGACGGTGAATAGTGAACGATGATAGTAGAAGTGCTCTTCAAAAGCTGTAGGATGCATTAAATGTCAAAGTATTTGAAATCAAAAGAGGTGATAGAAGGGCATGAAGATAGCATTTATAATGCCAGTGCTGAAGTAGAAGAAATCTCACGATGATAAAGATCGATATCCACGAAAAGGATTAAAACGCCCGCAAGATCAAAGCAAATAAGTAGATCTGTCACTGGCAGAAGTCGCTGTGGAATGTAATCGATCGTACGCAATCGTAAAACGAATACTTCAGAACGTTGCCCGTGAATCGTTCTGCGGTTTGCTGTTCTTTCAATCACGAGATTGTTGAAGCATATTTTTAACTTTTAATGGATTATTTATATCATATTATTTATATTGTATACTGTGTTATTGATAATATTTTATAAGAATTGTTACACATAGTAAACGCGTGGAATATTTTACGAAATCTTGTTTAGTGAAATTTCTGCGTTTTATAGTAATTGATCTTGAAAAGAATATAAATGTATCATTATATCATGTTTCTTTTTATAATAAGTAGGGAACAAAATTAAATAGCAAAATGTAATTAATCAAATTGAGTACGGTTTAATTTGCGGTTAGAGTAGTATAATTAAACGCATGGATATGCATTAATTAAATCAATTATTTACATGATCTATATTAAAATTTATCTTACTTCAATTATTAAGAAGTTATATATAATTATGTTAATTATAATTATATATAATTACGTATTTATTAGAGGAGGATAATTGTGACTTTTATAATATATTTTCTAATATTTTTCTAATGTTTGGAATGAGGAATTATTTTGCTTTTAATTTCTAGAAAAAGTAATATAACTGTATCGTATCTTATCATATCTTTCCGCACATTGATATATAATCGATTGCATTATCTTCCGATTTCTATTATTGACGGTCAAAGTGTGTTTCCTATTCCAAGCTTTCGCGTCAAATAATTTTTCTACGTCAAATGATGTCGAGAAGGCGCATTGTGCGAGGACAAACGCAAAATGCATGAGTGACAAATATATGATAGTGATATTTGCAAATCGTGTATCGAATATGTATGGATAAAAATAGTAAATGATTATTCACTTTTCGTCGTCACATATTTTAGATAAAAAATGTGATATTTGGATAAAAAATGTTTACATGATTAATAAATAATTATAAATTAATAAATATTTCTTTCCAAATACTAAATATTATATAATAGAATACCTAACATAATATCCAAAATTTTACTACCTTAAAAATACACTTAAACACATAAAGTAATATTTTTCCTTTTAAATAAGAGCTGAAAATATTACTTTGAAGTTAGTAAAAATGTTCGAGCAGTTTGTAAAGAGTTCGTATATTATATATTCTCCAATATCTTCATTTCCAATATCTAAAATCTTTAATTTTAATTGGATCATTTGTTAAAATTGCATAAACATTACATTTTTTTATCTGATAATTTCGATAGTGTGCAAATATGAAAAGTGCATGCACCTTTTGTTATTTTTATTAATTCATGTGCGATGCACAATTCGCATATACGTGATTATTTGTAATTCCGTGCATTTCGCGTTTGTTTCGTGCCATGCAGACTTTTTACATAATATTAGCTGATGTAGGAGAATGAAAGATCTCGATAACCGAAATTGGAAGATATTAATGCACTCGACTGTACATTTTCCCTTATACGATTATATTATGGCGACGTTCTGTCTGGTTACTTGAGTCCCTCACTTTGATAACCCTTGTCCCGTGGGGTGACGACCTTTCATGTCTGCTTACGTGTTACACCCTTTTTCTACATTTTATATTTATCATTTATTACATACAAAGGAAAGGGATAACTGGCGTATGCGTATATGCCAGAAAAAATGGAATTATTTTTATATGTTTTCATTACTCATGCATTTTCATTTTTGTAATGTCAGTTATTTTTTAACATATTTATTTTTATGATTAATTTTACATACTAACTATTTTTTGTGCTCTCTCTTTCTCTCTCTCTCTCTCTCTCTCTCTCTCTCTCTCTCTTTCTCTCTCTCTCTTTCTTTCTGCCTTTCTTTTATACATATTTTATTTTACATTACGTAACACGTAAATATACATAAGTTTCATCCCTTGTTTGTGACGTGAACATTGCGCGAGATAGTGTCTTTTCATGAATATTTATGAAACATGTTTTGCTAAAAGGAAACGCATTATCATAAAATTGTTCAATTTAACTGCTGTAATCAAGCTTCTTCAAAATAAATAGGCATTCTGCGATGTGTAATAGCTTGTTAAAATTGTGTTTACATAATACGTACATGAATGTGTATATAAAATATCATTGGATGTTTATTAAGAGAATTCTGTAAATCTATAAATCCTTATTTTTTATAGAATTGTAAGCATATATAATTGTTCAAAAATTTGTGTAACTAATTAGCCATTATTCTTGCTGTGTAGATAAAACGGAAACTCATTCAAACGATGATTTTCTTATCGAAACATTATCGGACAAGGTGAAAAAAATCAAGAAGAAAAATTAAGTTGTAAGAGATTTATTCTCTTAGTGCTCTTGCCTGAATACGTTCCTAGTCATCCTCATTGACCAGAAGGAAGTTTGACCTGATTGTAGTTAGAGGTAAATCTTTTTCTTTTTTTATTTATATATATATATAATACGTAATGTATATAATACATATATATATAATACATATATGTTAAGTTAATACATTTAAATTATATTTCTGGCTTGAGTCATTATATGCCGTACTTAATATGTACATATGGCAAAAAATTAGCGCAGTTAATTGCAACGCTTTCAATGAAAATTTTTCGAATGAAACGATGCATTATGATATATCGAAAATTTGCAGCCATTTAGTTAGCAAAAAATAATTTTTATAAATTTTACGTAAAATTGGAAAGTAGGAAAGTAGGAAATCATAAAACTTAGATTCTTTTTAATAATTTTCCTAGAATTTTAAGATTTTTCTAAAGAATAATCTAAATTTGCCTAACGAATATGACGAATAATTATTGTAAGTTTGAAAACGGCTTCCATTATATAAAAATGAGAAAAATATTTGAAATTCACAGACATAGATACATATCTATAAAATATAATAATCTATAAAATATAAAATATATCTATAAAAGATTATTATTTCTCGTAAAAATAAAAAAAGAATAGAAGGAGAAGAGAAAATAAGGATCTTATTTTCGATTTTCGGTTTAGCTTTGTCAGCAATGTTAAGCATGGCGAGATCCAATGATATTAAATGCGGACGCGGCACCACGCGTGTCGTTGTTACCGCTCGTTCCTACGATGCCGCTGTCGCGTTTCGTGGTAAAGCAATGTCCCAGCAATACAGATTAATCAGTATCGGTAATGGCTGTAGTATTCAGCAATATAATAGCGATAACACTGGGAATAGCAGCAACATCGGCTCCAACAGTGAAACTACCGGCGACAACACCAATAATCAAGTAGAGGGCATGATTAAATAAAATCATCCTCTTGGGTATATATGCAGTGCACTTCAGAATTAAAATAGGTATTTTCTCGCATTATTTCAAGAGATTATTTTTTGCAAATAGAAAATTTTTGAGATACAACGACTGATAATTCTCATTTGCCGCACGCGATGTGTTAAGAATATAATTTTTATTAAAAATATATCGCTATGAATCCGAATTTTTTTTATTTCAAGGTCACATATTATAACTGAATTCTTCTTTTCATTCTTCATCACAAAATTCATATCTTGAATCTTTTGTAAAAGTAGCTGGATACAGATTGCTAGAGGATAAATCCGCTATAATTCGGCAAGCAAGATTAAACATATCGTAATATTTATAGGAATTCTTAAAACTATTTTTAAGTGCTTAATTCCTCCTTAAATTATGTCATTCCGCATATCATGAAATGTATTTATTAACTTATTAATTTGTATAATTTTATTTCACATTATATTACGCGTAATGCAAAATTTAATTAATTTCTTATTTTATTTTTTTATATATAACATGTATAATAAGCTTATATTTGTGTTGCTTATCGGATTTACATCGTATAACTCGTTGATGTTTCTGTTACAGAAGACAAGAAGACAAATGCATCTTTCAGAATGAATTCGTGCGCGGTCTATTTTTCCCAGCTACGGGCGATGCTCGTGAGAAATCTCTTGCTGAAGAAGCGCGAAAAGCGGAAGACGATGGCGGTATGCTGAATATAATCTTATTATGTTAATGTAATTAAAATTATTTGTTGTAACTGTAATAGGCATTTCATATCTTTTGTATAAAATATCGATTATTTACAAATTTAATATTCATGCAAAAATCACAGTGTTTCCACGATTATTATCTGTTTTATACTTTATAATTCCATCCATTTTAATAATGTATTGGGTAATGTATTGAAGATGCACGATATTGTGAAAAATTAGTTTCGTCGAAAGATATATCATGAGCACGTACCAAATAGATGTGCGCATAATTTGTATATTTAGTGCACACAATATCTTTTCAAAATTTTTCCCAAAGCTTTTTCTTTGAAATGCAACTTTAAAAGGTTCCTTTTAAAATGGCAAAATTTAAATTTATCTATATTATTGCAATGCTGAAAATTACAATTATTACAATGAGAAAGATTGATCAATATTTTTTACTTGAAAATGTATGAATATTAAATATAATACGGTTTGATGATGAAACTATTGGGTGGGAAACTTAACCTAATTAAACGCATTGAATATAGTGACATATATCTTGAAAATAACAGAGAACTCTCCTTATTTATTTTTGCTTCTGAATTTAATTAACCATAAAATTTAAAATTTTTTAAATGCTTTATAAAATAACATCATGTAATATGAAGAAATTCTGTTCTATGAAGGAAATTAGGTATTTTATATATTTTCATATCTTCTTGGAAAAAAAAAACAATACGTTGAAGTAGAAAAACCAAATTATTATTTTAACAAACATAGAAATGGAAATATATTTCAAAAGAGTTAAATATTATAATAAATTTTTTGGCACATTTTCACTGAATAGAATTAACTATACATTTATTAAATAATGTAACGATATTGCGTAATAATAAGGAAATGCTAAAGATAAAGCAAATAGAAAAAGAAATAGAAATATTAAATTTCTTAATTTATATTTGATATTCCATCAATAGAATTTCATATAACATGGTACTTGTACAGTACGGATTAAGCGACGGGAAAAGAAAAATGTTTACGAAGATGGCAACGATGTGTCTTGCCGCAGATTGCGCTCGCCAACTATTGCCAATTGGACTTTTTGCATAGTCAATACGTGCCAACTCGGCCAAGGATTGGTAACGCAAGGAAGGGCTTTCTAGATATCACTAAATTTTACATTATTTCTATGTTAATAGTTTTTTTAATTATTCAGAAAAAATTGATACAATTAGAATACATTATTAATTATATTCTATTTTATAACAATATTCCATTCTTTAAAGATTACGTTGTATCGCAAATGAAGAGGATCATAAATATAAGTAGATGTAATATATGAATAGATAATAGATATAAAAATATTAATATACAATACTTGAATATTACAAAATCTCCGTCAAATTTATTTTGAGATCCAAAATCGCGAAATCATAATAAGAAGTTTGATTTTGAATAAGAACGTAAAAACGTAAATAAAAAACGTCCCAAAAATTTCAAGTTTCATCGATGCAACAGCTTATTTCTTGCGAGTATTTTTGTGTTTGTTGTCTTTAGTATGCTTAAAGATAGCCGGGTCAAGGCTATTAATGGGTCCATTATTCCATAACGATGTGGAGACGGTTTCGGTAGGTGTAATGATTGTGGGCAATAAATGGGGCCCAACTAGAAAATATGCCTGTTCGATCCACGTAGGCAAAGGTAATCCAACTACGCAATGTTGCCACAGCGGCAAACCCAAGTGAACCAGCATCATGCGGAAATACATAGTGAAATTATTGGCCAGATGATACCAATTACCAGTCTGATGATGGAGCCATATACTCGGTGAATCTTGCTCTTGCTTAGAACGATACATCAGATAGATTTTGCCGTTTTTAGGCCCTGGAAGACATTGGCCAATCTCAAAGAGCTTACAATCAGACAAATTTCCGGGAAATATAGGATTTATCCCGTCTGACGAGTCATTGATATTGTTCGATTGAATCGGCTGCTTTGATGGTTTTATTTGCTGATCATTAATGATGTATCTCTTTAAAGATGATAGGCAACCAATCTTCATGCATCCTATCGAGAATTCCTCACCTGTATATAAGTATATTGGGCCTGATAACATTTTGTATGCAAGCATGAAAATGTTATTAAAGATTTTGAAGTAGAGATTTTGATCTTCAAATCAAAGAAGATTTCGCAAATCGAAAGAATCTGGGGAAGAAGCGATAATGAAAAATATAATAAAAATAAAATAAAGATATAAAAAATAGGACTATTATATATTTGACTATTATAAAGAAAGGAAACATACGAGACAATAAGAATGAAACGACAAAATATAATTGAAAATGTTTTTTTAAGTATGTAAGAAATGCAAGGCCAAAGTGGCCACATCAAGATTACCTGCTATTTCAAGATTCCACTGCAGCAGGAAGCCATCAATAGATATGTAAAAATTCCGGATGTCTTCAGGGAGTGCGCAATGGCGTTGTTCCCAGTTGGTAATGGCATCAAGATCGCAACCATTTCGTCTATCAATCCGCACGTTTTTGATGCACGATAACTCTTCAAGTATCTTGACTACACCGAGGGTCAAATTTTCGTAGAACGAGTCTTCAGTTACGATATCCACGAAAAACGACATTATCTCGAAGTCATTATTTTCTTTCTTTCTGTAAACTCAAACATTAAAAAATAAATTTAGAAAAATCTGTCAGATTATCTGATAGATATCCATTTCTCTATTTTGTAAATCATCAGATACAATTATATTAAAAAAGAATATATTAAGATTTGAAGCAAGAAGAAAAAGGAAAGAAGAAAATTCAAAATTTAATTATATAAAAGAAATTACATACAAAAATTATAATATTGTATAATATTATTAGTAATATCCCTCTCTCCCTTTCTTTCATAAACATTGTGATGTTAAAGAATATCTTTTATGTGTGTTATAAATTAATAATATAATATAATTGATTTTTCTTATATATAATATTTTGTTATTCTGCATGTATATTATATCCTTTTATCGTGTCTTTACATATATTTTTTGGATCATGCAATCTAAATTTATTCTTGCTTTTTAAAATTTTCTTTACAATATTTTATTTATCATAAATATGTATCATATGCACATGCTTTGTTTTATATAATTTCTCATAAATTATTCTTTCATGTCTCTAATGTTTCTTCACTGTGGAAAATAAGATATTTTATGAACAAACGAATGACGAATTAAATTAGGGATGTTGGGCAATTACCATATGCATATTACCCATTGCTGTTGATAATCATACTTCTTGAAAAAGATATGGATATTAAATCACAATCAAATATTGTAATATTTTTCTGGAATTACTTTAGCAGATCGTTATATATAAGCGCAATTAATTATATAAAATTAACTCAATTCGTAATCCAAGACAATAACAATAAGTTTTGCACTACACGCGCTATTCAACGAATTTTTAGTTATATAATAAAAAGAAACTTCTGCGAGGAGCATAACTATCTTCCAAAATCCTAGCTAACTCTAGTCTTCTAAAATTCAATCGTGGCGAAAGCTGAAGAATATACCGGTGTTTGATCGTCATGGTAACAGAATGCTAAAGTCAGCTACATCTTTGAACCATATACGGGGTGTCCCACAATTATTGTTATCTTTTTTGTTATATAAGTATAATTAATTCGAAATTTAAAAAAATTTTCCGATGTTTTTTTAAGAAAAACTTGATTGTCTAAATTTCTATAATTTTTGAATTTCCAACGTAAAATGTCACAATAATTATAGAAACAACAATGTATATGCATGTGTAAATACAATTTATTATTATTAAAATAAGCGCTTCTATTGGAGATCTACGCGTTATTGTTATTTATAATATAGCTCATATATAATGAGAAATTGACTTTTCGATTCTATATGATATAAATAGCGCAATTATCTGATCTGGAATCACCTGATTGTTCACAGGAGATCTTTCTACCTCTTTATACCCTTGGGATTTTAATCGTGGTAAAAATCCTGATACCAAACCCAAACTATCCTGCAATGACGACACAAAGACACGAGGGAGATATATTCAAATTATTCAATGGTCACAGAAACAACACGATTGCCGTGGTGCCCAATTCTACAGAGACCCTTGTAAGTGCTAACTCCTTGAAATCACTGCCAGCTTGCAAATGGATTGTCGAATCAAGTTAAACTATTTTTTAGAGCTTTTTGAATTCGATGAACACTCTTTGGCTGTCAAAGTGGGATTATCCTGGTAAACTTCCTTTAAACTTCATAGTGTTTGATACGAAGGATGATCTACAAGCAGCGTACTGGAGGGATCCTTATAGTATACCTCTGGCAGTTATCTTCGAAGATTCTCAGCCGATATCGCGGCGTCTCATGTAAGATAGTTTTTTATGTCATTTTATAAATTTAGAGCAGTATGAGATTCTTTTGAAGAAAAAATGCACGAATACATAATCAAAAGAATTTTCTATAATTATGGTATACAATACATGACAATAAACTTTACATTGCAATGAACGAAATCAATTAATCGTGATTTATTTATGATTCTGATTTTAACTCTGATTTTGAAGATTGAGCTTTCAAGAAATAGCTTCTAAGGAATAGCTTTATATCCTCTTATATGTTTCTTACGGAATTTATGGAATCTTCTTATATTCAGGTATGAAATTAGAACCAATCCTTCGCACACTTCACCGCCTTCACCAACTGAATTGTACTCCGCTCCAGTCACCTGTCGAAAGGATACTAGCCACTGGATGGGCGGTGTTTTATCGATAGAAACTGGCGGATCCTGCCCTGTCAATAATTATTTGCAGTCTGGCTTTTTAGCTTTACAAGTGATAATGGATATCACAAAAATAAGAGTAAGTCCTTCCCTTTTGCCTTGAAGGATTATTCCCATTAGAAGAATTAAAAAAGTTTATCTTTTAGCATTATATTTAAAAAATGTGATATTTTAAGCATGTGTTCCTGGACATGCCTAAGTTGATCGAGATGATAGAGCTAGAGTGAATTCGAGCGAATTCGTATTAGTTGAACAAATCCTGCTGCGATTGTTGAAAATATATTTTTACAGTTTTGGCTTTTTGAATAATAAATAGTCCGGTTATATTCTGTAGATATTTTACAGAAGAATTTATATATGTGTATATCAGATTATTTTAAACATATGATGAGCATCTAAAAATAAAATGCGGCGTGGAATATTCCATTTGCTCTCCAATTCTAGCAATACCGAAGAAAATTTAACTTGACACAGAGAAACAAAAAATGTGGAGGCAATGAATTCATTATAGAAGCATTTTTTAAACGAATATGACCGATAAAAAAAATGTTTCATATTTCAATGAAGATTTTATTATTTCTAAAGCATTTTATGACAGTGCAGTCAATATTTTTGCAAAAATTTGTTATTTTCTAAGATATCTTAACTTTCAATGAATTTTGTAATTTCACAAATAAATATCAAATAGTAATTAATATGCTGAATTTAATTATAGTTAAAACCATAATTATTTAATCATATTTTAATTTAATCATGGTTAAAAACACACAGTTATTTTTCAAAAAGTCCATTTTCGAGAAAGGAGCTTGATACACCGCTATATCTGCTCTAACCACACGCGTAATATGGCATAGGACGACATAAATCGCTTGCTATTAGGCAATAGCATTTTTTGGAACGTAAGGTAATACTGAAAACAGATATTCAGCATGGCTATGAAACATTTGAATTATTATTTTACTAATATCTCATAATAACATGATTGATATATCAATGTATTATTAATTAATTTAATTTTGATTTATAATAATAATACTTCCCTGTTTTTAAATATTAAAAAAAGAATACATGTCTAAATGCTTTCAGCGAGTTGCGAAAGGTTGTTATTATTTGCTTAGTAAATATTGCTTTGAATTTTGCGTAAAATCTGTATGCAAAGAAAAATCGAGGTAAAGAGAAAAAGCATCGAGAATATGCTGAAATATATAAATAATCATGGCAGATATGGAACTGGAGAATCGTTAAATTCTTGTGCAACTCTTGAGCAGCGTTATTACATTTTATAGATTAAAGCCTCGCTGTCTTCTCTGAAAGAGGCACATGTGTATTTGCGCGCATAATACAATAATACTTTACAAGCATTAGAAGCATTTACAGAGAAATAAATATTTTATTATCAATTGTTATCTAATGATTAAGAATATCTACTGATCTACTATTTTTCTTTTTTAAATAAATGATGTGTTACTTGTCTTTGGGAAATGATTGGACACAGAAAAATGTTCTTATATATTATACGTATTACTACGAATAACGTATTACTTTATGATCGAATTACTGTATCTATCAAATTATCATAAAAATTGCATGTAAACTTTTTATGTTAATGCTAGGTTTCGGAATAAGCAAACAAAGGGAATAAAAGTATTCTCTTCCAATGGGAATACCTCCTTAATGCTTATGAAATATCTGTTACTTTTTTTTGTTCGTTGCATCTTTTGCCAAATGAAGCTGTAAATCTGATCTGAGGCGCGATTGAATAGTTTATATCATAATATTATAATATATTTAAATTAAATTGTGTAACATTTGGAAACTGATCCTGATTTATTATCTTTCGCAGTTAGACACCGGAAATTCTGATGTGACTGTGCCGGATATTAATCTCGTGATATTTCCTAAGGAGGCATTTACAGCTGGTAAATAATTCGCGAGAAAAGGATTTTTCATTCGCTTATATACGCGATGCGCTCAATGATTATATTTCCTTCTAGACTGGATGCTGGCCTTCAGGGTTGTTATTCCGCTGTATATGGTTTTGGCACTCTCACAATTCATCACCTATCTGCTGATCTTGATAGTTGGCGAGAAAGAAAATAAAATTAAGGAGGGAATGAAGATTATGGGCCTAAATGATTCTGTATTTTGGTAAGACCGCAAATCTGCAAAACATTTAAGCGAATATGAATTTTTTAAATTCTGCTAACGGAGTATCCTTGAGAAATTCATCTATGTCGAATGTTTTGTATGTTTTTTTGTGTTTTTTTGTTTTTTTTTCTTTTCTTTACGTAACGTCTCATCTTTCTTTTTTTTCGCAGGTTGTCGTGGTTTATTATCTATAGCATATTTGTCTTAGCGCTTTCCGCTGTTGGAGTGGTGTTGCTCTTCACCTTGCAGATGTTTCAACATACGCATTTCCTACCGATATTTCTTCTGGTAGTGCTATACAGCTTTTCTGTGATTATGTTTGCCTTCATGATCACGCCCTTCTTTGATAAATCGCGTGTAAGTAACTTCGAAATGATGCAATTCTCGTCAAATGATGAATTAATAAAAAATCAATATTATAATATATTGCAATATATGTTTGCTCGCTTTTTTAATTAAAGGATTTTATAACGCACAGTATGAAATAAAAATCTTTTTATGCGTTTCAGACGGCTGGTGTCTTGGGCAACTTTGCTGTCACGATACTGAGTTTGATGTATTTTATTCAAGTATTCGTAGATGATTCCAGCTCGATTTCGTTCTGGTTGGTTTCCTTGCTCAGTCCAACTGGAGTTGCTCTGGCAATGGATAAGGTAAATTTTGAAGTATCTTGCGATAATACTTTATTCCTTGAAGAATTCTCTAATTAATGATTGAATCTTTCATATAATTTTAAAATAAATAATTGAGAAGTAAAAATCTCGAAACAAATAATTTTAATATAAATCTCGATAATAAATGATTTATATTAATCATGAAGTATTTTCTCTTTCATATCTACAAATCATATATTTCAAAAAACTTTATATATTGCACAGGCTTTGGTATTGGATCTACAAGGTGAGGGGGTGAATTTTGACAACTTGTGGTCCGGTCCCGGAATACCTTTTGGTGGTAGTCTCATCATGATGACTTTGGATATTTTCTTATATGCTTGTTTAGCTTACTATCTCGACTCTGTGATACCAAGTATGTTTCCGTAACTGCTAAATATCTTTTTGTAATTTTTCGCATTATGTCATTGTTTAATATAAGAATTAAAAGCTTTGCTTGGAATCGATATAATTATGATAATAATTAAAATATAATAATTTTTTTATATTTAAGTCATTTTTTTATATTTAAATATGAATTTTTGTAATATATTCCTAAGTAAAATCGAATTAATATTTACTTTTAGGTGAGTACGGAACGAAGAAGCCACCTTGGTTTTGTTTCGTACCTAGATTTTGGTGTCAGAGGAAAGTTCAGAGAGTAAGTTGTTAAATAATATAGAAACTATAACATAAAAGTGAAATTTGTGAATTTCTCATTAAAATATATTTTACATGCAGTTAGAGCACTCAAAAAGAAGATTAAAAATTTTATATATCCTTAATAAGGATAATAAACAATATTAGACTATTCGAAACATTTCAAAAAAGCCAAAGTATTCACTAATTAAAAGTGCAAAAATATTTTAAAATTTACATAAGAACATTAAAAAAATGTTTTTCGATATTTGAAGTTTTCATATCAATTGACACGCTTCTTTTTCTTTCTTTAATAATTAAATTTGCTTAATATTGATGAATGATCATCACATTCATAAAATTCGTACCTACAGGTACCATCATCGAATGGCGAATCAAACTCTTTCATCCCTGGCGAGGAGGCGAATCGCGATGTCGAGCCGGTGGTGCGCGAGATGAAGGGCCGCGAGGCAATCAGGATAGTCGATCTCTACAAATCGTACCACAAGTGTAAGCGTTTGGAGACCAAAGCGGTTAACGGCATCAATCTGACTATCTATGAGGGCCAGATCACCGCGATCCTTGGTCACAACGGAGCTGGCAAGACCACCCTCTTCAATATACTTACTGGCCTGACCGCACCCACTGCTGGCACCGCTCTCATATTCGGCTATGATGTTCGAGATTCTAACGATATGAGAGCGATACGCAGTATGACCGGAGTTTGTCCACAACACGACATCCTTTTTGATCTACTAACGCCGCGCGAGCATCTTGAATTCTTTGCCGCGGTGCGCGGCATTCCGCGTTCGATGATACAACACGAGGTACGTAGAATGGATGAGCACATAGATTAGATATATGGAATAAGTGACATGTAAAGTTGCACTCTTGTCCATCAGTGCGTCATTAATCGTAATCGTTGCGATAATCATTACACGCGTTTTAGGTAAAGAAAACCCTAAAAGACATTGATTTGGTTGAGAAAGCGGATACCTTTGCAAAGTATCTAAGTGGTGGGCAGAAGAGAAAGCTGTCTGTTGGAATCGCTATCATTGGCGATCCTAAGATCATTATTCTTGATGAACCTACTGCCGGGGTAGATCCTTACTCGAGAAGGCAAATGTGGTCGTTTTTACAATCAAGGCGGCACGGAAAGGTGATCTTACTAACGACTCATTTTATGGACGAGGCAGACATACTCGCCGATAGAAAAGCGGTAATCAGTAAAGGAAAACTCAGGTGTTGCGGAAGTTCGTTATTCTTGAAGAATAAGTTTGGCATTGGATATCACTTAACGTAAGAATGCTATAATTTAATACTATGCTATAATTTACATATATATATATATATATACATATAATAAAAAGATTAAAAATATCGATTTTAAATTACCATTTCAATTAAAATCAATCTCTGTTTAATAAACATTATTTTATAATTGCAGATTGGTCCTGGAAGGTAATGCCAGAGAACACGCAATTACACGGTTAGTGATGTCGCACGTGAGCAAAGCAGAAAAGGCAAGGCGTCACGGTCGCGAATTGAGCTTTATTCTACCTCATAATTCTGTAGAGAGCTTTGCGTCCTTGTTTTCTGCTATTGAACACGAAGTCAAAACCCGCTCGAGCCGACTCGGTATCAGTAGCTATGGTGTATCGATGACTACTCTGGAGGAAGTGTTCCTGCACCTGGAGAAAGACGAGGAAACTGAGTGTACTATGGACAATTTGTCAAAAAAGATGGTGCGCAATCGAGCGCTCAGTCGATCGCTCTCATTGCAATCTAAAAGCACGTCGTACCAAAGTCTGCAAAACGAGGGGATGACCGTACAAGGCGATAGCCAAGGAAAAAGTATGTTTCCTTATTCTCATAATGAAATGTTTTGGAAGTACAAACATTTATTTCTCTATTCAATGAATGATCTTTGTGAATGATTATCGCATTAAACATCGTCCCGCTATGTTTTAGCGTTTAATCGTTTAATCGTTTAGACAATAATATTATCACATAATAATATTATAATATTAGAGAACAATAAAATATATATATTATATTGTTGAATTAATTAGTGAGCGATTTACCGGATGGCGTTCATAGCGACCGGAATCCGGCTGTCCTTGGTCTCGGCTTAGACTCCATCAAGATTCGGCCTAACTTTTTTCAAACTCTCTATGCTATGTTGCGCTTAAGGATGCTCAGACTCTTCAGAAATATCCAATTGCTGTATTTCACAATCGCTATGCCACTGGCTTTGATAGTACTTGGTCTTTATCTGAACAGCATTCAAACAGTTGACATCAAAATGCAGTCGTTGGAACTTAATAGTTGTAAGTAGTTGCATCTTATGCAACACAGGAAGTAATCATTTGACTCTTCTGCTTCATAATTATTTGGTAGTTATAATAATTTCAACTTTCCCAGATCACCGTCCGTTTTAATCAAGGAATGTTACATCTCATAAATATCATCAAAAAATTTAAAGTTGCATTTAAATAAATGCTTCCAATTTTGTAAATAGATATAAAATCGCAAAAAGACGTAATATTATACAATCTACAATATTGAAGCATCGAATAATATAATCATATATTTTATTTGCAGATACATATAGCGAGGAGACTAAAATCCTTTATATGAATAATACCGACCATGACATCACCGAACTGATGGACATTATAAGTCAGAACAATAATCACATTGAGGAATACGACGGTGATTTTGCAAATCTGCTCAACATCGCACCTCACATGGCTGTTTTTAACATTCATGATTATAATCTGCCTGATCGACTCAACCTGACTGTCATTTACAATGACACGATGCAACATTCTCTTCCAATTTTGATGAATATTCTTTCGAATACTTACTACAGGTAAACTGTATTTAAAACAAGTATCTCGTATATTTTATATATTTTATTACATTAATCTTTATCTAATTTCATTAATTCTAATTCATATCTTAACGTATCTATTTAAATAAATATAGCTGTTAATTTAGATAAATGTTTTTATGAATTATATTATATTTAGATTGATTTCGAACAAGAACGATCCTACGCTGATCGAAGTCAAAACGCACCCTTTCCAGCAAACATCGCAACCTCAAGAGTTTAATATTGGTACAGCCAGTAGTGCTCTTTTTATCGGTATGGATTTCGTATTATTGCCGATTACTTTAGCAGTGGACATGGTTTATGATCGCGAGGTAAGAGATGTGTTTTGAAATCCTGATTTTATTTTTTATCATGCAAGATGTTTGCCTAATAATATTGAAAACAGTTATTATGTAATATAAATTAATTCACAATTTTCCTTTGAAAAAATGAAATTTTATTTATAGAACAAATATCACAATTGTAATTATTAAAAGATTCTGCGTTATTTTCTAAGACATTTTATCATCTCTTATGTAATAGCTTAATTTCATTTTGGAAAAGATTAGAAGATTTCGATTAGAATTTCTTTCGTTATACATTTATACTTAGCTATATTTAGCTTAATTTAGGTTTCATTAACATATTTTTGATTTATATAAAATTAATTGAGAGCAAATAAAATCAAAGTGTCCTTTGCAATACAATTTTGTACAACAACGCAATAACATAATAACGCAATCAATCTTTTAAATATTTTCTAGATCAAAGCGAAGAATCAACTTCGTGTGAATGGCCTGTCGTTTCCCATGTATTTCCTCAGTTATTTCATCGTGCTGGTTGGCCTGATGTTTTTCATTTCTTTATGCATTCTCGGCATTATCTTTCTTTTTGATGTGCCTTCGCTGCAGGAGTTACCGGCACTTATCACTCTTGGCACTCTCCTCATGTTTTATTGCCCTTCATCCATCCTTTTCTCGACTTGCCTTAGCTATATCTTTGATAAAATGGATTCCGCACAGAGTATCCTGCCGAATATAGCAACATTCTTCGGACTGATACCGTTCGTTCTTGTCATGATTCTCGACATGCTGGGACTCGGTAAGTAATGATCGATCACTTTGCTCTATTTACTTTTCGTCCGCAGAGAAATAATGAAAGAATCATCTCAAGATTCTTTTAATTCACAGAGTTAGTCTGGAATTATTTATGCTTCTTTTCTTATCATTTCTACTATCAAGTTTTTCAAGCTAGAAACGTTAATTGTTTTTTTCACGAAACTTGATGTGTTTAATAAGATTCGTAACATCAGCAAAACTCATACTAACATGGTAAAATAATAAAATAAAATTGATGAGATTTGTTACATGTTATGATTTGTTTGTTGCTTAAGGTGGGACAGCAGCATTTGCATTGCATGTGGTTTTCTCGTTGCTGAACACCATGTACGTACCGTATGCGGCAGTGTACTACGTAGACCGGGTTCATCTCATGTGCTCTATTAATGCCGCTTGCCATCATCTCACCATGTCCGATTATCTTACAACGGAGATCATATTGATGGCTTTCGGTGTGTTGCTGCATTGCCCATTCTGGTTCTTCGTGTTACTTTTACTGGACATCAAGAAAAGCGGCGGCAACGTTAGCGATATCTTCAAATACTTTCTGGTTAGCGTAAATCCAAGATTATCTCTTCAGCTTCTTTAATTATATATATACATATATTATAAATATTATTCTCTTTTATTTGTAACATACACTATATGAATTGTACGGGATTCTTAATATTTATTATTACATTCATTATTTATTACTATCAGCATTTCGTATATATACGTATATATCGTATATATCGAATATATACGAATATGTACGTATATTTCGTATATATCGAATATATACGAAAAAATATGATCTCAGAATATCATGGTAACCCGAAAAAAGATAATTGTTAGCAAATCTATCTATTTTTTATTTCTTATTTATTTATTTTTTCCATGCACTTCTAATTTTTTATTTAATTACAATATAGATAATTTACTGTTATACATTATATTTTTTCTATTAAATAAATATTATGCACACGAAAAATATCACATTATTAAAAATATATAAGATATATGTATTTTAATAATTTTCAACAATTTTGTTTATGATTGAATAATGGAGACTTTTAAAATGGATTTAGTCTAAAATTACTAAATGCCTTTTTTAAATTCATATAATTATGAATATATATAATTGTGTTTAGGAACACAAGATATATGCGCGCGCGCACACACATAACGAACATATTATTTTTTCCATTGTTATAGAGTAACGGTGGCTCCATTGGTGAAGAGATCATGGAGAATTCAGATATCGGCGAACACGAGGATACGGATGTAAAGAATGAACGACAGAAAGTTTTCAATCTTATTACTTCATCAGCCACTCAGGAACCACCTGTAGTATTAGTCCAGGTAAATTATTATAAGCGAGATTGCATCAGTGCGATTTTATTTTATTCATATAAACATACAAACACAGAATTTGCGGAAGGAATACCGTCAACGAGAGGTAGGCTCATCCTGTAGCTGTTGCTCGAAGCGCGAGGACGAAGCTGTGCAGAAGCAGCGAAAAGTTGCCGTACGAAATCTCTCGTTGACAGTAGAACCTGGCGAGGTCCTGGGTTTACTAGGTCACAACGGTGCTGGTAAAACCACGACCATGAGAATTATCATCGCCGAAGAAGCAGCTACCAGAGGTCGGGTACAAATAAGTGGTCACAATATTAATACCCACATGGCGGATGCATTTCAACAGATGGGCTATTGCCCACAGCACGATGCCCAGTGGAAAAATATCACCGTGAGGGAGCATCTGGAATGTTATGCTGCGATTCGCGGCGTTCCGCGAAGCGACGTCAATAGGTGCGGTTCTGCTAATATGTATTTAATTAACAGGATACATTGAGTTGGTCTCTGAGCCAAAATCCAATAAAATTTTATATCCTAGAATATCTTTAATCAATACTGTATGTTCTATTTTGCTCTATAGTTTTATCTTTCGAACGATCTTTCATCGATTCTCATAGATTTCCATATTTCTGAACGAATCACTATATTATACATATCGTATTTCGCATTTCATTGATTGTTTTGCAGAATTGTGGATCTATATCTGTCCGGTTTGCAAATTCACGAACATGCCGACAAACAAACGCAAGAATGTTCAGGTGGTACTAGAAGAAAACTTAGTTTTGCGATGGCTATGGTAGGTGGACCCAAAGTGGTCCTTATGGACGAACCAAGTACAGGCATGGATCCTAGATCGAAGAGATTTCTGTGGGATACAATTCTCGCTAGTTTCCAGGTCGCTACAAATTATAGCTATTTCTTAATTCTTTAATAATTCTTTAACTTATTTCTTAAGGATTTAACCTATTTGGATATAATACATAGAATTATTAAAAGAGAGATGACAAATCATCTTATTTCATTTATTAATAGCAGATTTCTGTATCACAGATTTTTATAGCTTGTGACAATCTATTATAACTTTTATTAATTTCGAGGTTTCAGTTGTTAATTTTATTTAATCATATTTGTTTTAATATTATTATATTTATTATTAATTATTAATAACACATATAAATTAAATTTTATTAAGAAATATAGAGAAATATATTTATGATATGCTGTATTTTGATATAATTCTCTGTATATTCCTTCATAGGGTGGTAGAGGGGCCATATTAACCACCCATTCAATGGAAGAAGCTGATGCATTATGTTCAAGAGTCGGTATAATGGTGAAGGGGGAACTAAGGTGCATTGGTTCGACTCAACATCTGAAAAATCTCTATGGTGCCGGTTATACCCTCGAAATGAAGCTATTGGGTGGTGACTGTACTCCAACGACTCCCTCCGGTGATAGGATCACTGGCTTGAAGGAATTCGTTGCCGGTCTCTTTCCTGATGCCACCTTAGAGGAGAGTTTCGCCGATCGGCTGGTCTTCGCCGTGCCTCAACATTCTGTGAACTCGCTGGCCGAGTGCTTCATACAGTTGGAGAAAGGTGGGAAGAATTTGCAAAATCAAACTTCTATCAATAGAAGGATTTCTTCAAATTCATTTGAACTTCATTTAACAATATTAACAAAATTTAAAAATGATTTTGTAGCAGATTATTTCTTATTGTATAATATAATATTTCTTCAAATATTTTTTATACTTCTGAATATTGATAAAAAATATTTCAAATTGATGTAGTATAAATGTCAAATATTTGCTATAGATAATTTTATTTATTTAATTAGAAAGATTTGTAAAAATTTTTATTTTATATAAAGATTATAAAACTTCGTAAAATATTAATATTAATTTGTGATTAATTTTTCTTCTTTTATGCATATTTTTTATATAAATATAATTTACTGTTACATTGATATATTCTGTTATGTTATTATGTCAATTTTTTGAAATTAATCAACAATTAAATTATCATATATAAATATGCAATAAAGCTATTATAAAGATGTATTCAAATGCTTAAAAGATTTTAAATTCCTTACTTTTGAGATATAATTGAAATATAAATTTGAAATATTATAAATCTGAAACATAATTCAAATTTATGTCTGTGAATGAAGCATATGAATGAAATATTGAGTTTATCATGCTGATTGCTTCAACTCAGATTTTTCCATATAAATAACTTAAATCTTAGAATTTAAAATTGGTCGACATTTTTTTCTAATCTTTTTAATATTTCTGCTTGTAGCTAAACTTGAACTGGATATAGAAGAGTATAGCTTTAGTCAAACTACTTTGGAGCAAGTGTTTCTCAAGTTTTCGCACTATGACGAGGGCAATTCCGTGGAATGATGATTTACAGTGTTAATGTGCCGTTATTACGTGATAATTGGTGATAAATTCGCGATTAGTGCGCGTGGAAGAACTGTTCGTTCGCAGAAAGTAAAGCGAGTAAAGAAGTGCTCGAAAAACGGTTTTTAGTTACGTAGTTTTGAAAATTTGTGGAACGATAGCCGCTTTTCTCACTAACAAACGGCACCACCATATTACGACAAAATGCCTCCTTGCTTTAAGATATTGCGAATAGAACGATGAACATTAGTCAACGGTTCTAGTGTTATATTTCGAAGGAATATCAAAATGACACATCGTCTCGTGCCTTTATATTCTTGGAGGTGCAATAAAGAAAATGATGGAATGATGATACGAACCAAGAGAAGTCCGTAGTTTTTAATTCGTAGTTATTTCGAAGCGTTACGTTAAAACGACGAATCGTTTGTTCAAAAATTTAATGAAAGATACATAAGAAAATCCGAATAATTATTTAATTATTTTAAAGTATTGGAAATTAGCGAATTATAGATGAAAAGAAAAGTCAAGGAGAAATTAGATATAAATGATTGCGTTACTAAGTGATTGTGACTTAGAAAAAAAGAATAAGCCATTTTATAACATCAAATTCTTAAAAAAAAAGTCGAATATATTGCAACGGAGGAAAAATGAAGCAACAAACTCGGCATGTTAAGTTTAATTGCGCAATATTATAAAGAAAAAACTAAATTAAAAATGAGGCAAGTAGTTGTATCACACTTTAGACTTGTGATTTGCAAGAATAATTGAAATGACAAGTCGCTTTGTAGCTTCAAATTATTGGAGAGGATGATTAATTAATGAGAGAACAGTTAGCCATTAGTCTTAGTAGTTCCGAAGAAGTAGTAAGCCACAAATCGACTTGTAGCTTTAATGAGAAAATGGCTATTAGATAGCAAATTACAACTTCAGATAATCATCAAGAAGACTTTCATAAGATTATATCATCTCTATGAAAAAAATATGTCCAACAAAAGGTGAACAGATGGTAAAGATAGAAGAACAGAAGAATAACTTATTCTAGTTTTAAGGAAATGTGATGGCCAATCCAGGTCGAAGAGACGATTAATGAACATTGCAACAATAAAGTTAATTCTCCAAATAGTGCTTCGGAGAAAGTGTTGAGATAACGACAGATCGCTTTTGAGCTGCTATAAGAACATTGATCAATAGGATAATGGAACAATTAGAAACAAATAGGAATCTAATAGCAGCGTTGTGCTTTCGTAAGATGTTAAAATGGCGAAGAATAACGAGTGACAAGGAGGAAAGACAGTGATATTATTCTTCATACTAATGAACGCGAATATAGAGTGTCCCTCATGAAAGAACACTCTCTTTATTAAAATTTTATGTACTTACTTTGTAAATAGTCCCGCGAATACATGTCGGGGGTATTATAATCGAGCATGAGTTTTATTTTAGCGACAGGATAAGTCATTTCAAACTGGGATTTATTATCTGACATTTATTCTATGATATTCTCGACATCTGTCTGTTTCATTGCAAAGTAATGTTCGAGAGAAATTCACATTGGTAGTAGTGGATGTGTAAATTAATTCGCGATTTTTCTTCGCGAGAATCAAAGATTACTTATAAAGAAAATGTTCTGGTCATAATTGCTAAAATATTCTTCGTTTTAGAAATACTTTAGAAATACTTCCTGCCATCTTTCAGATAATTTCATAATTCTAATTTCATTGTAAAAAAGAACTAAGAGGTTTTCATAAAATTATCGATGCATTTTTACGTTCCTTTAAAGAATTCAGGGTATCATACAAATAACGCTGGAGTGATTGAAAATCCGTAGAGATCAGATCTAGTAAATATGCTAGATAGAAAATTTCTTAATTCGGATTAAATATGTTCTTAGATCCTATTGTCACGTGAAATCGGATATTGTCATGATAATTATTTTGCCGTATGGAACTTTGTATTACAATTTATTACTCAAATTGATCAGCTGATGATTACTTTTGACGATTACTGTCGTATAGCGATATGCGATATATATCGTAAGACAATTCTGCTGTATACCAAGACAATAAGATTTTTATCGCTTATCGTCAATGACTTCTTCAAGAGGATTTGTTATGGCCTATTGATTCTTTAGACGAAAAAAGGGAAAGAGAAAATATTGATTATGTGTCTATAACTTCCTTATAAGTTTTATAATGTATATCATAGTTTTACAATGGTTTCAAAAGAGCTTGCTCTGTATATGTGTAATACAAAATTTGTGGAATTTTATGATATGGGATGTTGAGAATCTTTAATTTTTGTTGGAATTCGTTTCACGTATTATCGAGAAATAGGACACATATTTTATAGATTGACTATTACTTTAGCAGAAACACAGTTTTAAACAATTATTAAAAACTGTTAAATCTTAACGGCAAATTAATTTACACATCTAGTATTATCAGCGTTGCGGGAATGAATATCGGATGCATTACACGAGAGGTAATCGTACTCGTGATGTAGTTTTATAATGTTATGTATCGGTAATCCACTCCGTATTTAAAGATTTAATGATAATAGATATTGTACCGATATTGCACTGGAATTGGAACGTATCCCGTTATTTTCGGGTAAGAGAACTCATTGTTTAGAGCACTCACAAATCGATAAATCGGTTTGAAAAGGCGACAATAGATAAACCTTCTTTTAGAAGAGTATAAATGTGCGTTGGTATACGTATGAGCGTATGTATGCGCGTATGCATGTAACTGATAATACTTTCTATATAGGGTTGCGAATTTGACGTTAAGAATTGTATTTTCCATATTGTTATAAAATTGGAAAACTAGAATTTCGTTTTCACACTTTCGTTTCGACTTTTAAACCGATTTGTCGAAATACCATCGATGTGAGTTGTGGAGTTGTATTGGATACAAGTTACGAGTAGTGTTTGAGAAGTAATTCTGATTACAGCCTCTATAACAACCTCGTTACATGTATACTAAATTTTTTGTAATCGAAAAATTATAAGTCTAAGATATTTTGCATTTCAAGCACGATAGCAGTGTATCAATAAATGACATTTATGTCTCATAGTTTCCTTCATTTATTATAGGAGTAATGTAGAAATAATACATACGATTAAAGATTGAAGAAATAAAGATTTTTAAATATATAAACGTTGTGCAACTAGTGTTTTTTTAAACAAACGCTGCGATATTCTACGTTACTCAAATCGGAGCATATTTTATTCTCATTTGATTGATGAGGTTAATATATTTTGAACTCCATAAATGATAACTCCATAAACGAACGTATAACTCGATATATTCAATAATAAGGTATCATATTATTTCTAAGAGATGATCTGGCATTACAATATTTCCTATTGTTTTTTCGATAATCTGATGTCCGAGTGTATTTTGATTTTGGTTGAGAATTTTATTTGATGGTTTTGAAACAACCATTTGCCATGTATACATTTTTTTATAAAAAAATTACGATAATGAAAAGCGTATATTTTTTAATTATTTTTATTTATATACATATGATCATTCTATATTTATCAATCGCGTGTTTTGCATTTGTCTTATATAACTTTTTGTGCAACAACAGTTGATGTAGATTATAGAAAAAATCAGGTAGAAGGAGACAGAGACCTAGAATAGATGACATTCGACTTGGTCAATAATCGAAATTGGAAGATATTAATGGATTTGATCATATAATAAATTCTTGAAAACTGAAACATCATATTACTTCTCAAACATTTCTCGAACAGTTTTCATATATATTTAGAAGTACGTTAAAAAGAATGGTGGTTCTAAAAGACGGGAAACGCAACGATAATACGGCTTATAGTCTCGAGTGCAACAATTCTAGAAGATTCTACTTGTGTGATAAACATTGTATGAACTCTCTTTGAATATAAAACATCGATCGAACTATACAGCGAATCTCGAGAGAAGAACAGCCACAATTGAAAATATTATTAATATTATGGAAACACTTTGCACATAGCAAATACATTTTAATAGATTAGACTATCTTTACCAGATAAATTTTCAAGAAAAAATTTAAAAGAATTAAAAAATTAAATTCAATGCAAAGAGATTAGTCGCATTAAAAAGTAATCTGTTTTGTGTTTGACCTAATTCAATATTTTGTGAAATATATAAAGAAATTTTATATAATCGCTTTATTACTACTAATTCTAATAATTAATTTATATAAATAATAAGAGTGCAGAATTAATCAGGAAATATTTCGTATGAAATGTTAAATAAAAAGTAAATAATAATGTTACGTAATTCGATTTAATTTGTACAATATTATCCCTTCTTTCAGGTTTTAAAATTGCGTAAATATAAAGAGTTCAATTACACAATTTATCGTGAGAAATAATATTTTGTAATTGGCGATTAGCATGGACTAGTCAATATTAAGCAATATACATAAGAAATTAAATTAGATACGAATATGTAACTGAAGATATTAAAGATAGAGAGTGTCAATTAACTAAAATGCGATCGATCGTGTTTTTGATCGGAAAATTTCTTAATTTTTGTAACGAGAAAATTATTTGTGACATGTATTTAATTAATTCATATATTGTTTATAAATATACAAGTTGTTCTAAAATTTTGCTTTTTTCTAAATTCAATAAAATAGAATATCCTTTTGAACATTTTAAAGAGATTGACTCTTCTTTAAGCAAACATTTGATAAAGAAATCATCTAATTTTATATATTTCATTAGATTTTAGCATTAAATTAGCATTAGAAATGAAAGGAAATAAAAAGGACACATCTGGAACAGCTTGTATGCAACATTATAAATAGATTGTCTTAGCATTATAGTATAATGAAACGAAAGCATTCCCGTAATACATGTACATAGATCTGTTTCTGGAAAAAGGGAATCTGCTTTTTATACAAATATTATTCGCCGAAATTTTAAAGTCCTGCTTTTGATGATTTATGAGATATGAAATATTAACTATTCTTATTCAGTTTTCCAACAGTCTGATTTTTAAATTTTATCTGACGTCAAATTAAAATTTTTCTTTTATACATTTATACAGAATGTTCTGTATAAATTAATAATTTATACAGAAAAAATAATCTAATCTATGCTCGTATGGAGATAGAGAGTAAATTGAATAGAAAAATTTTACTTCATTTTGCGATAATTAAAGGGATCAATTACTAATTGATCAAGATTAGCAAATTAGAGCGCATCTCGTAGACCGAGACAATAGGCGGAGTATCCTAAATGCAAACTGTATGATATAGCGATGAGCTTAAGCATAAACCAACGCATACAGAAAGCTTAAGACTTGATAATCAATTACATTTTAGTATCTTTGAAACATATAAACAAATGTTAGACGTAATCTAGGACTGCATGTAGCAGTTGCGATTATTTGATGCAACTTCGGGATATTTTATATTCTACGTAAGTATTATGTTTTCACATTTCATTATGAAAGGATAAATACTGGATAAATAAAACAATTGAGAGGAAAAACAAAAATAATTAATAACATATTTCTATAATCAATAAATTTATTTTAAGGATTAAGAGTCAAGAAGATATTTACACATGAATAGTAGATGCCAAATGTATTATTTCAACGAAGGTATATCAATTGTAGATTTATATCTATAAAGAAGAACATGTGCCCTTGAAATTAATTAAAATTATTAAGTAAGATCCATTAGACATTAGAAAGAAGACTTTTATCCTTTATTACAAAAAATCATGATAAGAAAATCATGATTCTCAAATATTCTTTCGTTACAGATAACGATGTCCGCTTATTTTAATCATTTTAATCAATTATGAAAAATGATGACAAAAATCTAATAAGGAAAAATCATCGAGCGTTGATATTTGATTTTGTTGTTGAAGATTTTGCTTTAATTGCAAGGTATACTTCTCTTTTATTTTAATAATAAACATTATGGAGCATTAAATAAAAGAATAGTAAATTATTTAATTCGATTTATTTGTATTTGTTATAATAGATATTCTGCTATGGGAGATGAAATTTTATTAATCGCCTTAACATATCAACTGCATATAAAGTGATGAAAGATACTTGTGAAGCAATTATACTACAAAAGTATTAAAATCCATATCCAAAAAAAGACAGCACTAATATATGTAGAAGAATTAATATATGTAAAAAATATATATATAATTTAGTTCTAAAAGCTGCAAAGTAAATGTAGTTAATATTGCGATCAATGGATTGCAAGTAGGATCTCTTGATATACTTAAAGTGTCACTAGATTTAAAGTGTTAGTAGTGACGTTATAGTGTCATTCGTCCAACTTTATGCAGTGTTAGAATTCAAGATGGCGTCTAAGCGCTGAACCGCGTGAATTCGTATCTTTTTCTTGAACTTGCATTCTTAAAAATATTAACACTTTGATTTGACAGCACAATTGACAATATAATCCATGGCAAGTGTTTTATTGCGAAACGCGGCACATATACAAACTAGTAAATATTTGAAGGATATTCGGGTAATTGCAAAAACATTTAATGAAAGGTACATCATGACAAGCCGGACGAGACTTGAAAAGGTTCTGGAGGAGCTGCAAAAGAATCCCTATTACGACAAATATGCCGAGAAAATCGCAAAAATGCAGCAAACCAGTCCGGAAGAGTTCTTGCAACGCGTCGATCAACAGGAGACGAAAACTCGTGAGAAAAAAGGTACATAACCTTAACACGTTTGTGGAATTGTAACTTCTGTGACCGATTTTAGCATCCGAAGTGATTATTTTTCTCTTTTAATGATACTTGTGTAGATATCAAGAGTATAAAATTTTTAGAAGGGATGTCAAACGATTTTTAAAAATTATCTGTGATATATAGGGATATTAATTCTAGGAAAATAGGATTATTATTATGATAAAACATATTTAAATGTTATTGTTAAAGAAAAACATGAAAAGGCTGCAAAGTTTTACCAAACTGAGGCAAAACCAGCATTGGAATCTGGTATGCGAACAAAGGAAGCTCAATTAAATAGCATAATGAAAATTGACATGATAAAGGATAAGTCGAAAGAGGAAATTATAGAAATATGGAGAGAATATCATAAGCAAAAGGATTGCATATGTGGTACTATGACACCCGAACAATATGATAAAATGTTTGCGCGTGGCAAACAGTACTCTACCTTCCTTTTACCATTACCAAAGGAACAAGGATATGAATTTATAATGTGTCAATTCTATGGTTCAGAGATACACATGACACCACTTTTATGGTATCAGACACATAAAGAGAATGCACCCGAGTGTTTAACAATGATACATTATACCGAGTTGCGAAATGATAAAGGCATAATACTTATGCGTGGGGAATTTGATACAAAATTGCTGCATGTACAAGAGGCACAATGTCTAGCCAATGAATTGCAATTGTACTATTGTAACGATGATGAGCAAAGATTACAATTGCTTGAAACATTTACCCACAAACCTAATGAATTTAAGCATATGGATCTCATAGCTCAATTGGAAACAATATCTTTAAAGTCAATATGCAATGTTAAGAAGCAATAAAGAATATTGTAATGTTCTTGAACTGCTTTCTGTTAATGAATGTGTTAATTATATGTACAAAATTACTGAAATAAATATTTTTAAAATACTAAAAATCTCTATATGCTATTTTACATTAATTCTCACACAATAATAAAAATTATTTTTAACATGTATAATTTTAAGATTATAATAGTTTAAGATTATCATATATAATATAGGAAAATATTGATTATATATTAAAAAATTATAAAGTTACGTATTTATCTTATATTACATATAATATGTAGTTTGATATCATATAAAATATAATAAAATATAAATGTTATTTTTCTTTCATATTTTATTTTTTCTTGGGGAATTTTATGGTAAATTTATCTTTGTAGTAATAATAAATAATAATATATCATTCGTTCAAATTTCAGTTAAATACATAACTCCAAAGTATCAGCCCTCAAAATCGACAATATTCTCATTTCTGTTCAAAAATACTCAGTCATCGTGGAATCAAACAATAAAGCGGCAATATATGAGGGATTTATCTGGAAATAAATATATTACTACACCGATTTTTTATGTAAATGCCGGTATGCCATATTTCTCAAATTTTTTCTATCCCAATTCTGCATCTCCGGATTTCGTTAATTATAGTCTAAATACAATAGAAAATTACAAATGTTCATATATATTTCATGTTAGGTCCTCATATTGGACACTTGTATACTGCAATTCTGGCTGACGCCGTTGCTCGATACAACAGCATGTTTGGCTATAAGACATTTTTGTCTACTGGTACTGATGAACATGGTAATAAAGTTAGAGCTGCAGCAACAGCAACGGGTCTATCGAATTACGACTATTGTACAAAAATTTCACAGCAATTCAAGGATATGTGCGATAGGTTTGAAGTGGATTACTCGCGTTTCATTAGAACCACAGAAAAACAACATTATGATGCGGCGCATTATTTTTGGGTTCTTAGAACAACTTTCTCACCAAGTAATTCCAAATTATACGTCTATAATAATTACATTCACTTAGAAAATTATATGTTTTCAGAAACGGTTAGAGGAGAGAGGCCATATCTATCTAGGAAATTATTCGGGATGGTATTGCGTTTCGGATGAAGCATTTCTGTCTGACAACGAGTTGGTAGAACAGAAAGATCCGTCCGGTAAAGTATTCAAAGTCTCCGCGGACTCGGGAAATCCAGTGGAATGGACGGAAGAGAAAAATTACAAATTCCGACTTAGTGCATTTCAAGACGATCTTAAATATTGGCTGAAAGATGGTATAAAATAATGAGTTGAGTTTTAATTTGATTTATCTTGTTGCTTTATAATGATTGTACATTATGAATCTCGGATTATTTGTAGAAAACACAGTTAAACCAGCATTATATCATAAAATCTTATCCGAATGGGTGGAGGAAGGCAAGTGTTTGCAAGATTTAAGTATTTCTAGAATCAGAAATAAAGTACCATGGGCTATACCTTCTCCTCGTGATGAGTCTCAATCCATATACGTATGGATGGATGCCTTGGTAAACTATTTAACGGCTTTGGGATATCCTAATGAATCATTCAAAGAATTTTGGCCACCTACTATACAAGTACGCATTATAATCATTAATCGAATAATGACTATGCATGAACGTTAAAATAATTTCGTAAATACGCAAAATGCGTAATATATTAGAAAGAAACCATTAATAGATAATTGGAAAAGATATCT
The DNA here is from genome assembly GCA_020341155.1 of Eciton burchellii. Lineage (NCBI taxonomy): Eukaryota > Metazoa > Arthropoda > Insecta > Hymenoptera > Formicidae > Eciton > Eciton burchellii. The sequence continues at coordinate 2,784,752 of JAHMML010000002.1, forward strand.
TGAAGTTCCACGGTGTCTATTGGCCAGCGTTCTTGATAGCAGCAGGTCTCGAACCTCCAAAAACTTTATTGTGTCATGCTCATTGGATTGTTGATCATAAAAAAATGTCAAAGTCAAAGGGAAATGTAATATCGCCGTTTGAAGCTGCAAATAATTATTCAGAAGATGGATTACGATACTTCATCCTAAGAGAGGCAGTGCTGCAGAATGATGCAAGTACGGCAAATACGTTGTTCATTTCATATCACTTGCGCCATTTTATTAAAATTTTTATTATGTATTTGTCTATTTTGTTATTGTCTGTTTTAGATTATAGTTCAACGAAGATTATCAACGTATTGAATTCCGAATTGGCGGATACATTGGGCAATTTGGTCAATCGCTGCGCAGGCAAAACAATCAATCCATCCAAAGAATTTCCCGATCCGACGAAATACTGGAACGTATTGCAGTCTCAAGTAGCTGATGAAGTCAGAGAAGCTTTAGTATCCGCAGGCAAAAAAGCGCGCGAGAGCTACGAGGAATATAATCTGCACCATGTTGTAGACATGGTCATGACTATGCTTCATTGTGCGAACAGAATGGTGACATATCATGAACCTTGGCAATTGAGGAAACAAGTTGATAATGCGGAATCGATGAAAGAGCTCAAAGCTGTAATATCGCTTGCTCTGGAAAGTAGTAGAATAGCTGCCTTAATATTGTATCCAATCACACCGCGACTGAGCAGCAACTTACTTGATTTTTTGAATGTTCCAAAAGAAAATCGCATGTGGACGAATACCGCGCCTGAACTCTTCGATGACAATACAAAGGAAAGATGTATCGAACATAATAACGTAATATTATTTAAGAAAATAAGAAGTCAATAAATATTTGTAAATACTGTCCGTTATATACTTATTAAATCTATAATTCGCGGGAAAATCGTCTGCTGAGGAGATCAAACGATTTAATCACCTATACCAATTACGCTATATTCCGAATTACGATAAAAAACATTTTGAATTTCATGATACTTATGAAAATAGCGTTTATCGCTTTGTATTGTTTACATTCAATATCGAATCGATAAATATAATAAGTACAGTGCAATAGAAACAATTCTTTGTCACGTATTGTTTGGTTTCCGTTTCGATAGGATGCAGGACGAAGAAGGGACGAAAAATCGCATATACTGTTATCGAAGTTCTTAGTCTAATATATTTACAGAGAACGATGATTCTCGAATATATCAGTAGTATACATCAACATTGCGCACGGATCGTGCCGGTTAGAGAGTTCTACGTTGTTCTTTCATTCCGTTTTACAGTCTACAACAATATCGTTTCATATTCATTCCAATTTCGGTTCTCTTTCGTCTCCTCTCGCACCGGATCGCGATGCGCTTCATATCGTAGATATAGATGTACCAAGGAAGCTCGACGGATCTTCGCGAACGTCAAATTGGCGTCACGACTACTTCCCTCCGCTCGGATATGTATGATGTAGAATTGAGTTTAGATTCGACGGGTGCCCGACGACCGTTTTCGCGTGTATCCGATGCGCGTATTCAAATCGCGAGATCTTGCGCTTCCTTCTCACGTTTTATCTCTCTTTGCGCCCCGTCAAATAGAAAAATAATTAAATGGCTATTTACAAGATGGAAAATGAATTCTGTAGTTCACGCGCGACAGGTCGTGCGCTGATCTATTGCTATCAAATTACGTTTCCTTTTCATGATACACTTCGACAAAGGTCGCTATTTAGAAACGTATCATCGGTATCTCGAGTAACATTCAGCTTTTAATATCGTAGATCGGCTGTCGATTGTTCCATTAGAGAGTTACGATTGCTTGACGAGATTAGTATTCTAAGCGCTACACTCGGATTTTTCTATTAATCGAATAAATCCCACTCTATGCCTGCCTCTCGTACCTCTTAAGAAATAAATAAATAAATAAATGTAGGAAAATGACGCTACCGCATTTCAATGGATTATGTCTTCTGGATATGCTTCGAAGTATGTTTTGGTGATTGTCTTAACGGCGATTGATCGCGATGTTTTCGCGAATCGTCGCGGTCGAATAGTAGTCTTCATCTGCGATAAAGAAAATACGTTATACTATTCGATCGAGAATAGTATCTCGCGAACGCGAGAATTGTCGCAAAGACAATCGCGCTTCTAATAGATTTTTACGATGCTCGAGATTTTTATCGATCCATAATATTTGCGACGATGAGCCATAGCGGCACGGACAAAATAGTCTTTCTGCAATATTCAGTAAATGTTTCGGTTTATTGTACTTGCAATTTATGATATGTTCCTCTAGAATCCGATGTTGAAGAGTCACTTTGCATTGGAATTTACAGGCCAAGAGAGTATCATAATGATAGTTAACTAGAACATTAACATTACCTGTAGCTGAGTTAATTATCGCATTTCGACGGACGAGTGATTCGAACTAATGATTGAACATTATCAGCGTCCTTAGTTACATTCATATTGCGCGAGCGGCCGTACAGCGAAACAGTATTGCCGTAATCGCATTCGTAAGTTTTCTTTTGAGCAAGCGGCTTTTATAAATCTGCTTTATAATACTTCGCTTTCGCCGATACGAACAATACGCAAATCTCACGTACATCTCAGAAATTAATTGCTATCCTAATAGCAAGCTGCGTCATCGATCGCGTATCACAATTCGTGATAATCTCCCTCTTTGCAAGTTTGAACGTATTGAGACAACGAATCAGGAATGCAAATTCACAGAACGTTAATATCGAAGTAAAGTCCTTTCGCGATCGATACGTTTTTGTGCGACAGGCATAATTGCGGAAGAGACCAACGTACGACACCATAATTTTGGACGTGACAGTCGAATTGGCGTTCGCCACGCTGTTTTCCTGTTTCCACGCTGTCACGCTTGCTGATTTGGTATCACAAATTTTTTGACTAGATTGGTCAGCAATAAGGATGATACGACCGCGACGACCCCGAAGGCAAGCGGCAAGTGAGATCCCAGGAAAAGAAAGTCGTTTGCGATGAGGTCGAGGATTCAGACGCTCGTTGACATTTATATGGCGCTGACGATGGTGTCGCGATGTCGTTGAGCCATCACACCGACCTGGCAGCTGTCCGCGCTCGATCTCGGACTGATGTTGCATTCGATCATGGAACCATTGCGCTTCTGCACCACCACGGAGCGGAACTCGCCGCATTCGCTGATCGACGGCTGATTACCGCGCGCGCGCGCCCCTTTCGTGAGGATCCTCTTGAACGCCTCCCGGAATTCGGTGTTGAAGATGCTGTAGATTATCGGGTTGAAGGCCGAGTTACTGTAGCCGAGCCATGTAAGGACCTGAAGACAAAATGGCTTTTAGCTTGTGTGCCGAAATCCTACGCAAGCTTAAATCCCGCGTAGAGAAAAGATTCTCATATTCTTTGTTACTCATTTGCAAGAATCTTAGTAGTAACGACAATGTACGAAACTAAATGTTATATAAGAAGTTTGACATAAAACAGCGTTTTCTAATTAAAACTTTTTGATAAAGAGATTTGAGATATCGAAGGATATAATTGGCTTTAAATCAAATAAATTTATAGACTATAGTCAAATTGAAATCGCGCGAGGATTGCGCACCTGGAACGCTCGGAGGGATATGCAGGTCTTGCAGTAGGCTGCAACGATGTTGACGCAGAAGAAGGGTACCCAGCACACCAGGAATACACCCATGATTACGCCGACAGTGATCGCGGCTTTGTGATCGGAAACGTGGTAAGGACTGGTTGGCTTCGTTTTCGTCTGCGGCTTCGGTGGTTTGCAGCGACTGCTCTTCGAGCGAAAACTTTTGGCCATAGAGGTGTCCGGCAGCTTCGTCACCGCCCGGATACTCTTCACGTGTTTCTGCGCGTAACAATAGAGCCTACGTGGCAAGAAGAAGAAACTTGCTTTTAACAGCGCTTTTTTATGGAGCATCATTATGCGAGCTAATGATTGTTTATCTTGGCACGTGTGCGTACGATCTTACCTGCAATAAATACCCAACATAACGATGCAGGGCACGTAGAAAGATATGCAAGAGGACACCACCGCATAAGTGGGTGTAATGTCTAGGGCACACGTAGGGTGCTCCTGCAAGGATAAAAGAGTTAAAACATCACGAGGATTACACTTTTTACGGCAGGAATAAAAGTCATTTATTTCAAATATTTCCGATATTTACAGGCACGATCGACGCAACCGGTATATGTTCTTGCGATAGACTGGACGCGAATTTAATTCCAGACTGATGTACACGGCCGATACTTATAATTATAGATTTTTTAATATCATGCATTGCATTCTTTGAATGCCGAACTGCACGAAATGCACATTTCATAAATATCGTATTTTGAACGGCAGATTGTAATTAACTGTTAATTAAAAACGACATATTTCGCTCGAGGAAAAATCGAAGAAAAAAAGGAAGTAACATTTGCGTTTTTAGAAGAGATTGTGCCCGATATATTAAAATACTGATATTAATAAACCGATCGTGATTGAATTTTACGAGCGCCGTACCTCTATTCCATCATTATAGATGTTTGCTTGATCTTCATTTCTGTGAAGATCAAGACTGATCGGTACGAAGGATATTAGTCCTGCTAAAAGCCACACAACGACGATACCGCCAATAGCAACTCTTCTCGTCACCCAACGGCCGTACCTAAAATAAAACAGTATCTAACAATTTCTCGGGCATTGAATTTAGTTCTGTTAGTATTTTCTACGGTCTTCGGTTTACTTTCGGTTAATTTCTCAGAATTGGAATCGTTCTTTGGGCGATATAACTTTATTACGACGCTAGTCCAGAAACAGATAATAATTCTCACGTTTAACTTATATATATATATATTTCTTCAATAGCGGCAAAATGTAAAAGATTGACTTTTATCCGAGAAAACAATTTGTAAATTTCTTTCTTCATTGTTATAAATTTCTTTTTTATAAACTCGCGGATTATCCAATTATCTTCTTACAAGGATCTCACCTGAGGGGATCTTTGATGTGTATGTAACGATCGAGCGATATAGCGCATAGATTCAAGATAGAGGCAGTGCTGCACATAACATCGAAGGCGATCCAGATGTCACAGAACCATAGTCCGAAGATCCAGTAGCCGAGAAGATCGTTGACTCCGGCGAAAGTCATCACCAGCCCACCGACGAAGAGATCGGCGACGGCCAAGGAAGCCAGAAAGAGATTACCGATCCTCCGTAACCCGCGGTCGGTGTAAATAGCCACGCAGACCAGGACGTTGCCGGCAACGGAGAAGAATATCAGGATCACGAGAAGGAATCCTGCGGATACCGAGGCAGAGGGGCTCGTCTAATGAAGAACCGCCAAGACACGTTGTATTCAACATGTCGCCCCTCGAAGCCTTGAGAGATTCGCTCGCCAGTGGAGTATCGTATGTTCACTATGCTACTTATTGAATGAAGTTCGAATGAATTCATAAAAATCGAATCGCTTTGATATAATCGCTTTGATATATAATATCGAACATCCGTATGTTGTTGGATACATTTTCCGAGAAATCGCTCTCGAGCAAAATGAAACCATTGATCATCGATATAGGATCATCGATGTAGACGTTCTTTGATGTAGAACATCTCGAGTTTCCCGTTTTTCTCGGATTTTCCGAGGTCTTCTATATCTCAATGGAATGAGATATATTTGTTATATTTAATGCGGATTATTCAGAAAATATTCGGAAATCGTGATTCTTCTTACAGCTTGCGATATTCGATGTTTCATAATATAATGGAATTATAATCGATAAAAAAATTGAAGAGATGGATTAGGTGGATTAAGATGAATAAGATAACTGAACGGTCGGTAAATGCATTTTGCTTGCACATATTCCTTTTTAAAAGGCTAGACTCGGCAGAATGTATAATTTGCCTCGCGAAACTTTATTTTCTCGATAGCACTCTGTATTCATAACCATGCGGTAATCTCTTTTCAAGCGTCGATTATAAAAAATTCTGCTATTTTCGAAAATTTTAGGGGATATTCTAAACTTCTTCCTTACGCGGAGATTTATATTTCGTCCTCTTTCTCTCCTCTTACATATCTTACCTTAAAGTTATTAAATGCTAAATAAAAGATCAGAGTACCGCTGGATTTAAATAAATGTAGCATACTTTCCAGTTATTTCATTCGTACTTTAGAAATATGGCCTTCGAGAAGGTCGACTTCGATGCCGGCACTTTTGTTCAATAAAATCTCAAGCGAGAAGAATTGTTTTACATAATCTGTTTCACATTTCCGATATCGTACGAGAATATCACTGAGTGATCGATATCGTGATATAGAAAAGAGGGATCGGAAGGCTATCGTATAGAACTCGTCAGTTCGTGGTATCGAGCATCGATGAGCTAGAAATTATGACACTCGCTCCTACGGTACTCGTGTCCAATCATAATTTATTCGATTCTATCGATTATATGAAGTATCGGAAGGGCTCGGGAAACTTTGGAAGAACAGCGTAAGGACAATGAGAAGAGGATGCCGAGAAAATGGATAAAGAGAGCGGATGACGGAAACTACCGTGGTATGATTGGACCGGGATCGGATCGGAGCTTTCGAGAAAGGAGAAAGAAAGAGAATGAGAGACAGAAAAGAGAGAAGAGAAGGAACTCTCGCAGGAGGCTGTCTTCGAGGGACGACTCGCGATCGATCAAATGGAAAGTTTAGCGAACCAACTAGAAGCACCGACAGCAGCGAGAAAGCGTCTTCAGGCAGATCTTCTTCCCCGTCTGTCAGATTATTCTGCGAAAAGATAAAGAAAGCGTAAGTGCCGAGCTGATCGGCGCCACGATGATTCATATTAGGGAAGAGGAGAAAGGGGGGAGGAGTAAAGGGCATCAAGCATCCGGATGAAATTTGCGTGATCGTATCAGCGACTACGTGACGGACAATCGTGCAGCAGCCAGTTTCATGCAACAGCTACGATGGTAAATCTGCGAGCTAAATCTCGAGGAATTAATGAACGAAATTAAAAGAGAAGAATGGAATGCACAGATATCGGGAACAAACACGAGAGGCTACTGTAAAGACTTGTAAAAAGCACCGTCTAATGTTTCATAATTATCAAGAGACACCATTCATTTTAGATATCGCTCGATGCCTCGAAAATGTGACAATCAAGCTTGCGGTGGAAAGAAACGCGGGCTGACATAACTCGCCGATATAATTTCGCCACGGAAGAACAGCCTTCTGCCTCCAGCTTTTGATATTCCTCACCACATGCTCTGCTCGCAGGGGTGTTGTTTCTTATCGCAAGGTATCCTCGCATAAATGCGGCCTATCTTCGCGATAAAGTTAGCTCCAGTTCAGTTTTTTATGGCGATAGATCAAGTAGACTAGGTGTATGCTCAGCACGCATTTGTAATTGCGGCGCCGATTTATCGCGGGATTTACCCTCCCCGCGCTGATGATTTACATCCCGTTACCTTCACTGCTTCTGTCGATGAAGCTCGTCTATTACGTAACTTCCCGACAATGATCCGGGGTGGGACCTGCAAATGCGTGCGTTCTATGCGCGATGGTGAACCAACTGCCAATTTGAATTGTATACATCTCTTCAGCCGTGCCGGTAATCGATATTTATGCAGATCTCGTGGTTAGTTGCATAATGCATGAGCCGAAAATAAATTAATTGCTGCCGCGTGTGCGCGTATGTCTCGCCATATTTCAGGAGAGCGCGATTCCCGAATCAATCAGTCTGCGTCTCGCACGATCATAATAATTTATGTAACACGTCGCGTCGCGAAATCTCCTCGGCGAACTTTCGAAAGTGGAACGACGTTTATCGATTCATTAGATATGCAATGCAGCATAGTGTTTAACTACTTTATATTCTACATACTCGCGCAGTTTGTATTATATATATAGAGTACTGCCCTTTATGCTACAACTCGAGGGATATCTCGCTCGAAATTTTACTCGTGGAATAATTACACCGATGCGAATTATGCGCCGATACATATGAATTTAAAGTAAGTGCAACTGTGGCGAGCGAAACTGTTAAGCGTTTCCGTGTGGAATTCCAGAATTCAGAGAAAATTCCAATCTAGTCCGCGTACAAGTTGCCTACGATTTCAAATTGCAATCAATCAGAGTCTATAGACACATTTTGCTCAAATTCTTGATCATCCCTAATTCTCGATTAATTGCTCCGATTCGCGTCAATCGCTGCGTGTTCTTGCAGACACGCTTCTGAACTTCTTAGTCCTGACTCGGGCTGAAACTTGCTATCGCTCGAGGCTAGCTCGACGTTAAATCGTTAACTTTGATTGGCCGCGTAAACGTAAGTGATCTTTTTTTCCATCAAATATGAAAATCATGATGGATTATTTCTTGAAAAGAATTTCGCAAATCCGCAAAATAGACCGCGCACGCGATGATATTTAAACGAAAGCGTTTTATTGTATGATTTTCGGAACATTCCTTTCTTTAGAAAATGGATTACATGGGTCTAAACAGCAGTATCCTTCTCATATGATAGAATCATGCTGCGCACACACGATTATATCCTTTAAAAAGAAAAAGAAAAAAAAAACATTCCAAGCAGAGCTTAAGTTAAGTATTTCTTTTCTTTATTTAAATAATCCATTCTGTCTTCTCGTAAAGCGTAAATTATTTCTGCGAGTATCTTGAATATAAATAGAGACGTCCTTCTTAAATGATAATACGCAAATCCGCAAGCAGATCACGTTCTATTGATATAGTAGGTCCAGCTTAGCAAGATATATCCTTACACAGCATCACTCACGCATTAACCGTTCTAATGGCGAGTGCTTCGACCATCTACATAGGCATGTAATGTATAGTACCCGACGTCTAGCATGCGCGTGAATGGACTCATAAAGACGAATTGCATTAACATGACAAACGGGAACGTCAAAAAAGGCATAATAATCGGATATCAAAGTAACCGACCTCGATGATGCTCGTTCGTTATCGCGTGAAGTTTTTCAGCACGCACGTCGATAATTACGATTGTTTTGCTCGTAATTTCATTACAATTATATCTTGCTCTTCACAGCCATCGTCTGAATGTGACAGAGAAAAAGAAAAGAAAAAAGAAAGGAAAGAAATGGACGGGAAGGATAATCCGTGGAAAAAAGTGTGCTCACAGCTTTCTCTCTCTCCCTCTCTCTCTCTGCTTCGCGATTACTCTCGTTTGTAGATCGCGTCGTTTTCTACGAATAGTTTTCGCCATCTGCGAAAGTCCGAGAATCCGCATAGCGCGGTGTACGACAGGCGGCAATATATCCCAATATTCGTTTATTTCCTTTCTCCCACGACTTTCGTTCGAAGTACAGTTTGGGTCAACGATCGATTCCTACTGGGAACGAGGATTGGTGTGTATCTGTGCTTGACAGCGGTGGTTCGCCATGAATTAGCCTGAGGAAACAACAGGCCTCTTGGCAGACGCTTGCGCTTTCTTCGAAATCGCGAACGATTACATTAATTAATCCGCGAAGATACTCGTGGTGAAAGCGCCCTGTGATTTATTGTAACATTGAGTTTGCTGAGAGGATTGATGCGATTGCCATAGCTCCAGTCGCGTGCTCAATGATTACCGGAGTTTTTGCCAGCTCTCTTGTCGAATTCCGCTAAATGGTTTCTTATCAAATATATACTTTGCAGAAATTGTTCGCAAGGTAAATAAGATGAATGAAAGAAGACAAGTGCCTTCGATTAAAGATAAACCTCTGGCTTATCTGATCTGCAAAATGAATAAATGTTCTGCCAAACGAGGCTGCCGATTCGGAATGTTACCAGCAGCACTGAAAAGAGATCTCAAATTAATTATTGTATTTAATTCGGTCGTGTCGGTCGCAGTTCGTATTATTAGGCTTCAGATACTCGCAATTATGGGATTGCGAAATTTCTAAGCGTGCACTCTAGCGCAATTGGATAGTAAATCTGACACTTATTACGAGACCATAAAGATAATAAATGCCTCTGCCGTAAAATTCGAGCAAGAAAAATTAATCCCACGACGCCGCGACAACAATAGCGAAGGAAAGGTGCTCGTTGTCGTTTGCTCGTGCGATTGGCTTTAATGAACGACGAGAGGAGAGAGACAGAAGGAAAGAAACGGGAAATGGAGCATTTTCGCGGCGGCCGTTCTCGCCAGCAGTTCTCCGTAGAAACGGGATTGCCTCCTCGAATGTTGCTCTCGTCGTTGTTGAAACTATCGATCCGCCGTGCATGTTATAATTATTTCGCATGTGTTTGAATGTACGCGTGCTGTATCGATGTTCTTATCTCTCGTGTTTCCCATAGGTAAACCAACCGACAGTTGCGTAGCGCAATCGTTGCCTGCAGTTTCCAGGCAATGCACTTTCCTCTCGTTAGGTAGATGCTGTACATGTTTTTATCTCATACGCGCCGGCCGAATGGTTTCTATGCCATCATCTATGTCGTGCTGCGGATTTATGAATGTGCTCGATTCCGGGCTCCATGACCTTTCAACATTCAGCCAACGTTCGTTAAATTCTACCGGTTGTGAGATCAATGCTTCTTCCTTGCCGCGACACCTTATGAATACTTGCTCGATGTGCTCTAGCAATAACGTCGCGCGATCGATATTATCATTGATATCGATACCAAAGCGGATTGCACACTGCGCATTGCTCGCGAATCTCGCTCAATTTTCCCTCTTTTGATATCAATCATTCCAGTTAACAAATGTGTGTCGAGAATGCTTGACAGAATATTCAATTGCGAGATCTCGCGACGCATCGCGAGAAACGGAAGTACATTTTCTCCTCGCTGTTCGCTTAAGGTATGTACACGCGTATGTTTGATTTCCTATTCACCATCTATCCATCACTTGGAGCATTTTGCAAGAATACACGAAACTCTCGCTGCGCTCTTAGGCGGTTCTTTTTTATCGCGAGCGACGCGGCGGAAAATTCCGCGATATATCTTCAATTTTCCTGATACGGTGCGTTGCGTGTATGCGCATGGGAAAAGATTTCATTGCGAGATATCGATATTGCTGATAACAATCGCTCGATCACATGACGCTATTTCCCATGCCGTTCCCGCGATCATCGTATCACGATCAAGTTGCGATCGACGATTTCAACAATTTACGATATTACGTTGATAAAGCCGTCATGTCAGAGATGAAACTGCGTTTTTCCATCAGCGGAATATTCGCAGACCGCAACCGTGCTCTATATCGGTTTTCTAGTAATTGGCGTTAGTTTTCGCGGCAAAATTAGCCAATATCTGATTGTTTTCTCTTCCAATCGAGACTCGATATCTTCTCCTCAGATTTAAATTTGAAGCGCTTTCTCTAGAAAGATGGGCTCTTTCTTCCAGGAGAAAAAAATTTTCTAAGAAAAATTTTTTTTAAATAACTAAAACTAGGTTCTAAGGAACACGTAGGTTCTCCCTTCAGGAAGAAGAAGAAGACTCGAAGAGAAGGTTCTCTCTTGTTTCTCCCTCTCTTCCCCTTCTTTCTTCGGGATAGGTGATTGGATTAGATAATTAGACGTATGCTGATAATCATCGACGTTAGCTGAGGTTTCATCCCAACTGATAACGGATCAAAGGAAGTAGTATGACAGAGTGATTGCCATGTGGCCGATCAATGCCGCTTATTCTATTAATGTTGATGAGAAGAGAGAGAGAGAGAGCGGAAGAGGAGTATTACACGTGTCGATAAACGTGCGATTATGCTTACCGGCTTATTACTCGATTGCCCCGTTAATTTGTGCTTTAACGATAATCGCGTTGTTCGCCGATGATTGCCGGCGTCTTCGATGCTGCACGATGAAATATTACGCGTGTAAATGCCGATAATATCATGTGCGCGTTTAAACGCACGTCGGATTGTTAATTATTAGTTTAACATCGCTCGCTTTTCCTTGTCTGGTCGATAAATATAGATTTATTGGGCACTTAGAGTCGCTACGTTCGCTATTCTCTTCTGGTCTTTGGACTTTCCGTGATTGGTAAAAAATTTGCTTCATTTTGTGGATTCGTATAAATCACGTATTTGTCGGCGTAAAAATAAAAATACGAAATACAACGGATACGTATACGTGCGGGTCATGTATAATTTTATTGGATTTACGTATCATTGCTCGAACGTACACATGCATGCACGTACACGTGCACTTTCAGGAGCCACTACATGTTTAATGAAACATTTTTAATTGGCTTCTATCGATCCGAACCCTGTACACGTGGGATGAAGGACGAAGAATTAAACGAGCAGTTCTCCATTCGCAATTTGTATTCGTTACATTATACGAGGAGATTCTAGTTCGAAAATATTTGTTTTTAGATTATTTCACCACTTTTAGAAAGTGGGAATTCTATCGCAAGCTCGCGCAGCACTTTGCGATCGGAGAGATGATCGATTCTGAGGTACCTTTCCTGCGACCGATTTTACGGGGTCCCAAACACGTGCTGCTCTTAAAGAAGAAATGGAACACCCATAAATATCAATCTCGATGTCAGTGTTTTTCCCCGATATTACGCGGGACCATGTCTCTCTTGCCGCATGTCCCTTTTTTATCCTCGGGAACGACTATAACCTATGCTTCTTTCTTGGCAATCCACAATAAAAGATCAATCCCCTGTCCGATAGCGCTTATATAAAACTTCCACAAAAGAGAACGCGGAGTAGAATCCGCCTCGACCTATGTGACCTTTTCGTCGCTGAACAAAAGATCTAAAAAAATTCAGCGAAAAATTCAGGAGAAAGGATGCACATTCGTACGTCAGGTTTTTCTTTTTTTACAAGGAATCTTCTAATATCCACGGCGGTAATGCCGATAAGCGCATTATTAAATCTACTTGTTTTTTCTAAGAAAAAGAGCAAAAATATGCCCTTAATATTATTTAAATTGCAAAATCTATGCCGAATAAATCAAACAATAAAGTCTGCACGTTTCTCTCTCTCTCTCTCTCTCTCTCTCTCTCTCTCTCTCCCTCTCTCTCTCTCCCTGGCTCTACATATTAATATTTATTTTAGTATTCATTTCCGTGGAAGCTGCTACGGTATTCTAAGATATAACTTTATGCAAGAGGCGTGAAATCTATTTCGAGTTTGCGAATTCGAACAAACTATACAAATCCTCGACAACGTGGTTGAATAAACCTTCATTATAGATAGAATTTCATCATTCTGACGTATTACGATTGCAAAGAGAACGAGAGAAGGAAATGGGAAGAGAAACTGCTGCCGTACAAATATGGCGAACGCATGGATACGTTGAATAACCTTAAATTACGGAGATGCATAATTTCATTTCACTAAGGTGCTCCTAATACTGAGATATTCCTCGACGATCATCAATGCTTTAGTTCGCTACGGTTCGTTAGTTCCACATCGGGAAATCGATTAAGCACGCGAGGCAAGAATTAGATTCGCGCGCTCTGTAGGCGATTAATCGTCCGGAATGACAGAAATACGAATCTTCGTGCGCGAATTGTATTATGAGGATTTGAATTTACGATTTCTGGCCCATTCACCTGCCGCGCTGAATTGAAACTCTTGCTCTATCTGTCGACTCGCTGCGGACAACTCTGAATTGAAAGATTCTCCCAAAGTTCAGAGGAGGATTCCAGCTGATGTGACGAAGTTAACGAGTGATCCTTATGCAATATAAGGGATTATTTTTGTACACATTTACACATCGCTAAGCTTTCACGCAAATTCAAGCATAAAAAAATACTCGCATTCTCGAGATCGCACGTGCGCCGCGATACGGTGATGATTCGATTGAAGACTTCGGCAAAGCGACGAAGGATAAAGTCTGCCGCGGATTAATTTTACGGCTCATTTCAGAAAAGAGGGATGGGAAGGGGAGGGGGTCAACTGTCAGCCTTGGATGCTGGGAGAGGGAGAGACCCGCGCGGGAAGATCGATGTCTTTTATTATCGGAACATCGGCGGTCGTCCTTAATTCAAGGATCGGAGTTGGACAAGCCCGGCAAATAAATAGCAAAGTTCGCTCGTAAATTGCTCAAACCTGAAGAAATGCGTAAAATACTGCGACGAGCGTGTTATCTCGGGCGTCCGAGATTTACGATGTGTCTCTTGCGCCGTTTCCCTCGGGCTTTCCCTGATCGACGCCTCTCTCTCTCTCTCTCTCTCTCTCTCTCTCTCTCTCTCTCTCTTTCTCTCTCTCTCTATCGTGGAAGCGTGCACTCGACTCGCTTCATATCGCGCGAAAAATATTAAACGCTCGCCACGATACTTTATGTGACTGTCGTGCATTAGCAAGTGACCTGCCAGATGATTTAATAAGCCAAGATTATCATCAGCAGCATCAATCTCTTGAAGTCCCATCGATAACGAAATTGAATATGTTATTTTCCAAATGGTGCTATCAAGAAAAACCCAGCCGCCCGCGACTGATTCGTATTCATTATTCGCCCTAATGAACATCGTAATGGACCGACTTCTCGAAGAAGCGATCGTTCGTATTTACGATATCCTTGTTTATTGATGCGATCATCCTGTTAAGCTGGACGCTGTCCTACGTCAATTAATCATCGAGATCGCAATGGCTCGGGACAATCATCGCCTCCACAATTTCCGGGAGGGCGAGCCTAATCGAGAGTTACGTGTTTCTCTCGGACTTTCGCGAAGGGATTCGTCTGGATGTCCGACGTTCTGTCCGGCCACGGACATATTGCTAAGCTCGATGATAAAATCAGCACAGACCTAGGTTTACCACGCCATAGCTCGGCATGTCCCATAATCTGTGGCACGAGCTGCCGCCCGCTGTAATTACTTTCTAGCGAATATTCCGCCGACCGGATGCCAGACCGACGGATGGAGAGGGGAGAGGAAGCGGGGACGGCAGTTGCCGCCGAAACGGGGACGGGGTGCTTTTAAGAGGCGCGGTTAATTGCGCGGGCAGGGCGAGAGAAAACGAGAACTCGGCTTTAACGGCGCAACGAAATTATTTCCTTTTCCCTCGCGCGTGCCCCCCTCCTCCTCCTCTCCCCCTATCCCTCCTTACCTACGGGCTTCACCCTGTCCCGATGCCGTGGTATTTATCTACGTCGCTCTTTCGTTTCTCCCTGTTCCTCTTCCCCTCCACAGTCAAGCTGACGGCGAAAGGGAGGAGGGGATTGGTTGTCGTGTAAAAGGATTTAAAGCGTAATTTATGTGGGGCAACTTTACGGCGCACTTTACATAATGCATATTGCACCGTGAAATTGTTTTCCACTACGAGCTTATACTATATTTTTCACAAGATCAGATTAACTCCTTCCCGCCCGCTCTTCACCGGTAAGATGATGGTGAGACTTTGAACGGTTTTAAGCGTCCTGTCGTGATATAATTTTCAGCCTTTTAATTTACGCTATGTTTAGCGCTAAGTGCAGCCGTCAAGCTTCATTCCGAGCTTTCGTTTATCTGACATGAAAGTCGAATCTTTAAAAGTGCATCTTCTCGTCTGTCCACCTTGTTTAAAAAACTTTGTATGTACGGATCTTTTTACACAAAATTTTCTTTTATTCTTTTTTGATATTAATGTCTATATATATACATTATCTCTTCTTCCCATCCTTATCACCCTCTCTTTCCCTTCCCATTTTTATCACCCTCTCTTCCTCTTCCTATCTTTATCACTCTCTCCTCCTCTTCAATATATATTTACAAATGATAAAATTATTTGATATACTATTTTCACTCTTTTGATTTATATGAAATTCTTCTTGCAAAAGATGATTCTCAATTTTCCATATATGCTCACTTCATGAAACATTTTACGTAATTTAATGGACCACAGTTTAATATTTTTATTGACAATCTTACTATCAGAATATTCCATCTATGAAAACTTTTACATAATGATTACTTTGCGCACGCATATTCGTCAAAAAGATCGGCTTCATACAAAGTTCTACTGACGAGAATTTGCTCGTTGGTTTGTAGCTTAATAGTGTTTTTCTTCCATTTTGATTATCTTCGCGTAGAGCTCTGTGCGACCTTTGTGCCGGTGTTTCTACTCAATGCGCAAATAGGTACAAACGAGTGGCAAAGCGAGTTCGTTTCGATAACTAGTACTTTTGTAGCTTTTAGTTCGTCATTGCGACAGCACTATGATTCCCGGAGAATTGTATGATGACCTCGCAAACGACATTAGTTTCCATCGTTAATTAGTCCTGCGCGAATACCGTATGCGGGCATGTACAGAAACAGCATCGCGAGTGAAATCATACGTTTGCGTAGAGATGCGCATGTCGCAACGTACGAGAGATACGCTCTCATGGGATTTTATTATAACGTAAAATTGTTTTCGCGGCCGAAACTCCATTAATAGAATTTGAAAAGAGTAGCCGAGTAGGTGGATTGCCGTGCATTATTTATTTCGAAAGTAACATAAATCCTTAACTTCCTTTAAAGGCAGTTGAATTAAATACAACACGGATAAATAAAGCATACTTTATCCCCTATCTACTTTCCCGAAAAATTCAGTTTTTCTCCGCACGTATTTTTATCTCGCTATCGGGAAGAAGTGCGTACAATTTCCAAAAGAATTTAATTCTTTTGTACGTTTCTATCGGCTTGCGAGAGGAGCAAGTGTTAACGCGCCTTCGATGTTTCGCGCAACACCAAATATTTATTTATTTCGGCGGTTCGAGAGTGTTCAGTAATGTGAATCATTAGAAAGTAAGACAATTTCTTTTAATCGTCGAATCACTATAACAGTTACAATATCTGCATGCTCGCTCTAGTTAAGCAACAAAGATGCAACCGTTGCGTCAGGTTTCTCGCAGGACACTGGAGGCGCCTGGTAACAGTCGAGGAAAAACGATGCTCTTTGTTTCAATAACAGTTTCGACCTAAGCCTCTGACTCTGGGACTCATCTTCGACAAATGCTTGATACATTGTTTACATCGGGCGCTTTCCAAACCAAAGATGCATATAAGAATTCTTAATAGCAAGTTTACTTCCTTGGGGAAGCAATTCCTTTGAGTACAAGATCGCATTTATTTCTATTACCAGTACACGCGTTTATTTCAATTATGAGTATATCGTGTTAAGCATGAAGAGCAGGTCGATACTCGACTTCCTCTAATTTTTCACTCTGCGATTCCGTTTACGCATCCGAAGCGATGTGATATTCGATATGAAAAATGGAGTGCCTACCGATAGATGATTTCTTCATGAATTGAAGCTTGCATAAGCGTAGATACTCAAATAACGAAATCATTTACTCGGATAAACGTAATTTTCCTCGACTCGTCCTGATCATGCAAACTCTCGGCATGCCGCTCGTGCGGAAATCACCCGCGCCGATTCTTGCTTCTCGCCAATGAATTATCCGCGTGATCGATGATTTTTTCTTACGTGTTAATCTTCAGGCCCCGTCTGGGATTATCGACGGAATTCATCGATGATTGTACTCGTTGGAGAAATAGAATCAATTTCCACGACTTCTTGTCGACAAGCTCCACGTAATTCGTATCGACAGACCGCTCGCCGATATCTCTCATCATTCCGGATTGATCCCGGAGTTAATAGGCAGGATCATTTTGCGCTCGATGGGAAATTCAATCAATGCTTCTCAACATAAGTCCGACCAGAGAGCACGGCAATAAAACGCTCGGGTTCCTTTTTCCAGAGGTCTACGAACCCTCGTTATCGCGTTTATCGTTTGCATGGTAACGCGAGTTCCTTTTCTCTCTCTCTCTTTCTCTCCCTATCTCCCTCTTCTTTTTTCTTTTTTTTAGAATTTTATTCTCTCATTTCGTTTATTTCCTCATTAGAATTTTTATGAGAATATGAGTGGATTTTTATTTTGTTAATATAGCTGCAGCCGTCAGAAACGCCGGAAACCGTTTACAGTATATATGAATATATGTGTGTGTATGTGTGTGTGTGTATTTAGTCTTGTTTTATTTTTTTTCTATCCTTCTTTTTCGAAAGATTGTAATTCTTCCTAATGACATGCAGCGATAATTTATCGGCGATCTCGCGATATTTTGAGAACGAAGAGAGGAATTCCGATAATGTTGCGATCCAGACGAGTTTAAGACGCGATGCAAGACGCGCAAGTTCTAAAACTCGCGTTATCTGTATTCTGATACCTCTAGAGTCTTTTTAACTTTCTCGTCGACCTTCTCATCGATTAAAATAAATCTGTCAGTTTATCAGATATCAAATAAAATCAGAAATCAGAAAACATTTATAATGGTTTTCCGATTTTTACGTTATTATTTATTTCGAGAACGAAGATTTCTATCTCTTGATTCGCGTGAAAAGCTTCAACAGCGGCTTGCTAAGACTGACAATGGACTATCCACGAGAATCGTCTTTGCGCGTGATTAAAACAAAATGATCTCATTAGGCAACTTTAAATCTCAGCCGGGTCAGAGTTTAACGATTAATACCGCAAACTCAGAATTATCGATGTAACTGCGAAAAGTTCGATCGCAGCGTGATAATTATGAATCGGCAGAGGATTGTCGATGCGTTTGCATGGTAATAAAGCACGCAATCACGATTCTCTCTCGTGACATCTGTATCGCAAAATTATCGCCGTTTATATCACGTCCCGTCGCGCACTTAATTCGTCCGAGCGATAATCGCGCGATAGGATCGATCGAATGCCGTTTTCAAGCTGCGGCGCGGCATTGCCATTGTCGTTTCCCAAATGCCGCGCGATTTATTATCACTTAGCGGCCGCGCGATACGAAAATCGAGGCCCGCTTTTACGTCTACCTGTTTATCGCGCATACGCGAGCAGATTAGGCGATTTTCGCGGTTTCGCACGCGAAACGGGAATTATCAACGGCACGCTCGTCACGAATACGCGATTCCTGCGCTGCTTTCATAGGCGCGAATATATGGCCACATAATTCAGGCATCTCGTTACGAGCATCATCCGATGTATCACCCGATGCGCGAATTGATTTTCAATATGTGCAAAATTGCACCCATTTTAAACTCGCTTTCACGCATGTCGGGGAATCATGAATTTCGATATGTACAGCCGCTATCGCGCATATCTCGATTGAATCTTTCATCCCGGAATATCCTATCCCAAAGTTCGCCACGGAAAAGATCGTTTTCCTTTTAAGAGCCTTGCCCAGTGATTCCCGGGTCGGGGTTAGCATAATCGAAACGCTATCTCCTTCACACGCTATTGAATTCTTCGAAAGATACTAAGCTATACGGCGGCAATGTATCATTGCATCATTCCGCTCGTTGAACCGTTCCGCTCGTGGATCGTTCGTTGAATCTTCGGGCTTGGAGGAGAACTTAATAAGAGACTCGTTCCGAAATAATCTGGAAAGACAAATATTATGTTTCACAGACGCGTACGCGCGCGAATCGCTAGATGTAATCGCGACAGATCGAGCATTTGCTAAACCCGAACGTCCGGATGAAAACGTGATTGTCCATCCACGATTTCCATCGGCCGCTGTGGTTACCCACGGGAATTGGTTTCACTATATGTATGCATGTGTGTATATATATATTTATAAACGTATGCACAGTAGTTTTTCATGTCATTTAGAGAATATTCATCGTCGCCTTCCGACTTTTATCCTCTCCGAACGAATTGCAGTCAGAAACGTGAGTATCGCTGATTACACTCGATCCAAACAATCCAACATATTCGCAGTTCAATTAATTGAGCGTAAACACTCGATGTGTTTCGACGTTCGAGTTCAAGTTCGAGTTCTGCCGGACGAAGAATACAACACGCACCTCGTGGATTGTTAATAAAAAACAATGAGGAACGAGACTTTTATGTGACATCGCGATTTTCGAGATCGGAAGCGCAACGTCGAGGAATCGCATCAAGAGAATTCATCGGCGAATCGTTCTGGGAATTCTGTAAGTATCCGCGCGCTTTACGATTTTCTCGAGGGCTGACGATTAATCGTCGATTGTCCATAATAAATGAGAGATCGATTACGTTTCCAAGACGTTTACGTTTCCTATTTACTTTACAATCGCTAAGATTTCGCGAAAGCAAAAAAGGTAGAGAGAAATAGGGTCGGTTGGATAACGCTATTTGGTGCTCCCGAGCTCTTGCCCATCAAACGTGTAATCCTTTGAGAATTCTTTTTCGTTTTATTTTTGACCGAGTGGCATAACCGAGTTATAGAAAGTTCACGTATCAATCGATATCTCTGTTACAAGAAGCGAAAAATCGAGATGGGCGATTGGCATAAATTGTTCTTTCTCATTTTAATCAGCTCTTTTTTTCAAAAGCTAATACGTGGGCACATTATTCATCTGTTCAGCGATAATAGAAGGAAAATACCTTTAAAAATAGAGCGTACGTATATATCTACCATGTATATTTTGTTGAAATTTATCATAGCACGATATTTTATGTATCTAAATGTGTGCATTCATTACACTAATATTAATAATGAGGATATAATTGGAAGATTGGAAGAAAAAGTTCATAAGAGTTGTAAGATAATATTTTGTATGGTCAGTATATAGAATTATAAAAATGTGTTATCAAAGGAATTATTGTTATTTCTCGATCGTAATTTCTCACGAAATTATTTTTCACATAAAAGCAATGTAGCGCGAGAAAGTTGAAATAGCGAATTTATATTTTCGCGAGATGCGCCTCTTATTTCTCGAGCCTCGGTTTAAGCGCGGAATGATGTAATACATTAAGCAGGTAAGTTCGGAATAATCGCGCCATTAGAGGAAAGAAAAGGATGATTGGTAGGGAAGGAAACGACTGCATCACAGTCGAATCTGAAAATTTAATTGCAGTGCGCCATTAGTCGAGGCAACCGAGGGTTTCGCGCGGAATAAGCGGAAAATATCGGCGCTTCGGCCAACAATGGGAACGTAATTACGTGTCGGTGCTCGCAATAGGATCTCGATAGGGCAAACTCCGGTTTTTTGCCAATCGAAATACGTGTCGTAATACTATATTATCGATCTGGCACGACATCGATTGGGTAATGAGGGGTCGAAGGTGATGCTGGAAAATATGAAGACGATGTAATGTCAATCGTAGGCTGCCTTATGAAGACAGAGTTACTAAAGTCTGCGCTATAGTAACCATAAAGTCTGTGAAGGAGGACTTTAAGCTTACCGTGTCGTCCTGGAGCCTCCAGCTATTGCAGTAAATTATCTAAATGAACATCTGTCTCCTGGGGGCGAAAGAAACCTGTCTGAAAGTCGTGCTCAGCATTGATGAGAAAGGCGACAGGGCATCTGCTAATCCGCGATTCGCTTCTGACATATATTTGACGTATCAGATTATATAATAGTCCGTTTTAGAGAAATACAATCGTGTTGCATTATTATTAACGCATTCAATCTATAAGCGCGACTGAATCAGGCATAACAATTCCTGAACATGGACCTCGCTTTTCTGTTTGTAATGAGTGTGTTAAGTTGATCGAGAAATATGTTTCTCTTGTAACAATACGAAAGGTAAATCTTTCAATTGGTTGATATTTATAGAAAAAATATTATATCACAGTTTACTTAATAATAACTGATGTAGTTCATCGGTTACTTCGTTGGAATGTATCCGGCACGATAATTATCCATTTAATCAATTTCGCATTTCGCATTTCAAATTTCGGATATTAATTTAATTAACGTTAAAATCAAATATTAATTTAATCTATTAAAACTGGATATATGACTATGAATTTCATTAAGACGATCGGTTTAATTAAAACCGATTCTATAAAAAGCAAATAACGCTGGAATATCCTATCGATTATGAGTTTTAGAGGGTAATATCCCGAAATAAGTCTCTTTTCTCAAGGATTGATCGAGCTTGATTGATTTAATTTTTCCGTTGGACTTTAATTTAACATTATTGATAAAGATTAACAAAAAGAAACATCAACATTTATTGTTTCCTTCATAGTTGATATCCATTATTTGGATAGTTGATATCCATTATGATATTTCGATTATTGTTTTCGCAAACAAGCATATCTTTTGTATATTGAATGCATTATTAAATTATTTCGACAAGCTACATGCTACAAAAGTTATTAATGCTTCGAAGCCTATTCCGGGAAATAAAGAAGTTCGCAAGATGTTTCAATTAGACTTAGATTCAGACTTAGATTCAGAAGTAAATATCATAGACGTGACGCACGTATTGAACACTGAGTATTGAGATGCAACTGAGAGTTTGGTCGACGAGTGTAAACCGGAGAAGCGCGCGAGTTTAGTTGGAAGTGCTAGCCATGAAGGAGGGATGACGTTGATATTAAAAGAATTTTTATCTTAGCAAGGCGTGAGAGATTGCCGGATATGTGCGAGAAGCGGCATGCCTTTCAGGGAGGTAGATAATGATCTGCAAATTATTATATCAGTTTCGTTAAAACCTTGAGTTATCCGACAGGCATATGAAAGAAAAGAGCACTTTTCAGTTGCAGGAACAGGGGCGTTGTTGGATGAAGAATATCGGAATCCGAGTATTAGAGATGAAATTCAAAAAGTAGGCGCGGATTCAGTAGAAAAAGAAAAAAAGTGTTGACTTATCGCGAAAACGATTTAGTAACAATTAAGCGCACGCAGCAAGGATCAGGATTGAAGTTAGAATAAGTATCTCGGTCCTTACAAAATTATTAAAGTCTCGCGTAATAATCGATATGTAGTTAGAAAAATGGGTGAGCACGAGGGTCCATGGGAAACATCCACTGTTGCCGATTATGTAAAACCATGGACGAGCAAGATAGATAATTCGTTAGACGAAGAACCGTGTGAATTGGAGTTGTAAGATAATAGTAATTGATATCCGGGGCGAATATTAATGCAGGATAGCCGAGTGTAGTATAGAAGAAAGTAATATAGAAGAAAGGGATTGTCGGTGGCGGCATGTGTCGAGGGCGTGTGACCCGAGAGGCCAACGCGCGCGTGCATGTGTTGGACGTGTCGCGTCTAGAAGGATAACTGCGAAAAAACCGTTGACACGACGTGATTCGAAGAATGATAATATGTAGCAATTGACCGACAACTCTGAGATGCAACACCGCTTTTGGGTATATAAAGGACGAGGGCAGCAAAGACGGACGAACAGAGAGTGTGAGAGAGTGTGTAACAGAGAATAGTCGAGTAATTGTAGAGTCTCGAATGGTGAAGCTGTAGAGTCAGCTAGCCTATCGAGAGATGTATCTTTGCGAAGAAGAATAAAGAGTCTTTTTACTTATTGCTCCATCAATGTGAGGCGTCGAAAACCCATCATATTTAATAATTCCATCAGGATAGAAATATCCTACAATTTTTGGGGCCTCGTCCGGRATCGATGCAATTGGATTGAGGAACCGCGAGTAAAGAGCGGTTTGAGAATTGTGAGTTGCGGGTTGCGAGCTGCGAGCTGCGGACTAAGGATTGCGAGTTGCGAGCTGCGAGCTGYRAGCTGCAAGTGAGAACCGAAAGCTRAGKACTGAGAGCTGACGAGCGAGAGTTGAGAGTAGAGGTAAGAGCGAGAGTTGAGAGTAGAGACTGTCCGACGCAGGGACCAAAATGTTTCAAGTGCGGTGGCGTGAACACGTTGCGTCCAAATGCGTTGAACAGCCGAGAATCGCGTGTCGTCGATGTGCAAAGCACTCATAAGGAATACGCAAAGGAGGTATCGATTAACAGTTAGAAGATGGAAGCGCTTATCGATACCAGGAACGATATTTATCTAATGTGCGCGGATCAATATATTAAAGTAGATGCCCCGAAGTTAGGGAAAAAGACGATTCGCGGCATACAGGCGATAATGTAACTCTAGATGAGTTTAATACAATTGTAAGTATAGATGAGAGAGATTACTCGATGCGTGTCCATATCGTCTCAGACACGCTCATGAAACATGAGTTGCTCATAGGTGCAGATTTTCTAAAATCTGTTCAGATTACAATAAATGCTGGAGAAATTGTTATTAATGCTTCGAAGCCTATTCCGAAAGATAAAGAAGTCTTCGTCGGATACTCTCTACTGACATGATCGGGCAGTCCGCAATTGAAGCAATTCCTCTGCTCGCTCCTTCCGCCTTCACCGTCTCTGTTCCTCCTCGGCTTGCTCGTTCCGTTTTCACCACTTTTGTCCCTCGATCGCGACTGATATCTTCCTTCGCCGCTTTTTGTTTCTTCTCTCTTGTCCCACCGCTCCACTTGCCCGAACCGTGCCCTCAACGCTTCTCTAGTTGTCGCACCGCTAATTTGCGCTTCATTTCTCATCACACGATCAGGAATACCGTCAATGATGTATCCTACCAGCTCTTCTTCTGCGATTGGCATACGATTTCCCAGGATAATCTTCTGGTGCATATAATCACTGAATGACTCGCCTTTCTCCCACTTACGTCTCTGGAATTTCTCACGCAGCATCATACTATCGGGTCGCTGATCGAATAGTCTTTAGTCCAGTAAATCGTAAGTTTAGCCGAGTAAATCCTCCATAAATAGTTCTATTTATTCCGCCTTCGAATGTAGCCAAAGCTTTTTCTCGCAGCTGCAGTGCGATCAGTATCCTCGTGTGTTCAGTGTTTAACCGGTAAGTTCGCTCCAGAAATCTCAATTGATCTTACCACGTGCGAAAATCACCCATCGTACCATTGAACTCAGGGAGAAGCTCAGCTACAGTATTTATATTAACCTTGGTTTATATCAATCCGGTTTCCGTACTCGCGTGTGCGTCTGGTACATAATTAGTGCAGGATGCAGAATCGGTGGACGAGCCTTCAATAACTCGATTTCTCGTTTCATTATCTCCAATTCCATCTCAAGTATACGTATATCTCGAGCTTGCGACTCTAGTCGTGCTTCAGTGGTCGTTCTCTCTTTCTAACACACTCTGGTCGTTCATGGATGCTCCTCTCGCTAGCAACCTCTTCCGTGTCTTAAATCGCTTGAGCTTCCGATTGTTGCTTAATCCACGTACCACTAGGAGTCGACTCATTTGGACGCGTTATTGATTTTTGCAACCTGTGCCGGACAGACCTAACTTTCTCAATTCTTCTTTCAACTCTATCACCATTAGATCATTTGCATATCTGGCATTCATATTAGCCGTTTCTAAGCTTAATATCTCACCTTTTCGTTGCCTCTACTCTCAACTCTCGCTCGTCAGCTCTCAGTMCTYAGCTTTCGGTTCTCACTTGCAGCTYRCAGCTCGCAGCTCGCAACTCGCAATCCTTAGTCCGCAGCTCGCAGCTCGCAACCCGCAACTCACAATTCTCAAACCGCTCTTTACTCGCGGTTCCTCAATCCAATTGCATCGATYCCGGACGAGGCCCCAAAAATTGTAGGATATTTCTATCCTGATGGAATTATTAAATATGATGGGTTTTCGACGCCTCACATTGATGGAGCAATAAGTAAAAAGACTCTTTATTGTTCTTCGCAAAGATACATCTCTCGATAGGATAGCTGGCAGCTCTACAGCTTCACCATTCGAGACTCTACAATTACTTGACTACTCTCTGTTACACACTCTCTCACACTCTCTGTTCGTCCGTCTTTGCTGCCCTGGTCTTTTATATATTCAAAAACGGTGTTACATCTTAGAGTTGTCGGCCAATTGCTACGTATTATCATTCTTATCGAATCACGTCATCTCACGCGTGTCAACGGTTCTTTCGCAGTTGCCCTTTGTTCTGGACGCAATCCAACACACGCACATGCGCGTCGGCTTCTCCGATTACAAAGGCTTTTGATACATGCCGCTATCGATAATTTCTTTCTTCTATACTACATATATATGTACATACATTAAATATAATTTATAATTATAGTTGAAAAGTTTTCCTATGATATGTTAATTACCTTTCAGGCTCTTTTCTTTTCAGATTACACTAGATGTAATGTGTAATGCATTGGATATAATGCTTTATATTTGATAGATTCTTAGATGTTCAATATTTGCATGTGCTATGTGCTATATGACACAGCATCTTGCGGCAAAGTCTCAATAACAAGAAAAACTGAATTATGAATACTTTGCGTGGCATGTAATTCTCTTTMCCTGCCATTCTAGATGAAATCGCGTGGTATATGTGAATCTTTTACCTGGTATGTATCTAGTGGAGCTGCACTGAGATTCTATCAAAATTCCGCGCATACTATTCTACTATACATCGAATTACGCTTCTTCGATTCGAATTTGATATGAAATACGTGCTATATGATCGCATGCTTCAATCGCCCTCAAGCGTGGCTCCACGCTTTGTTTCAAAATCCTTTACTTTGTATATATAAAGTATATAATTTTTAAATGATTTAAAGATCCATTAAAAAACGTACATTTTATTACGTCACAATTGAATTTAAAATGAATATATAATAAAATATTAAATAACATATACGGATATTATTCTGAAAAAAAAAGATTTTTTTGATATGCATTCTAAAATGCAGGAGGAATTATAAAAATATTTAAAAATAATGATTAATACATATGGTATTTATAATTAGAATGTATATTTGAAAAATTGAAATTACCCGACTAATGTTACTTAATGTTAAAATTTCATAATCCAAATATTTGTTGAAATTCTATCCTATTCAATAAGCTGTTAATATAATAATAACATTTGAAAAACAACAAAATTAACAATGAGATATGGCAGAAAAATGTGTAACGATCTACAAACGAATATCAATAAATATCGACGGAATGAGCAATTAAGACGATTCTCTCGAATTCTTACGATAATAGCGGAAAAATCAATTCTCCGATTTTTCGCGCGAATAATAATCATAGATTTGATCATGAATCTAACTTTCATACGAAACTGCAGTCTCAAAATTCTTTTTACAATCTTAAGCTTTTCTCTCATATGTTTATATCGCATCCTTTTTTCACGTTGGCACTCCGAATATTCAGAAATGCGATAGAATGGCATGCAATCGATACACGTGGAGGTTTTTCTGTATTTGGAAAGTAACATCGTGTTTGAAGTATCGCGAATATTTACTCTTCTATTAGAGTTTATCGTGAAGATACGGCGAAAAGATATAGTTAGTTTGCCGGTCCCGGCATTGAATCTTCAAGTCTTGAGCGAAGAGAACGGATGCGTTTACTCGCGAGAATCGTACCATCAAATTGGCATGCGCTCGAATGCGTTCGAAATTTCGTCACACGTTCTAATTCAAATCGACATTCTCGCCGCAGATCGAAGGCAGTCCGGAGAAATCTGCCACGAGAATACATCGAATCCGGCAGAGTCCAAAAAATAAGCAGCATCCTTCGTAATCACCGAGCTTGCCGTTCATCCGAACTTGGCAATTTTCGAGCGTCGCCCCATCGACTTATTTTCGTCGACTACCTTTTTTCGAGCAATCATCATCAAAACCAATATCTCGGTTTCCCGTGGAATAGGATTTTACGCGGCACCACTTTTCCGCGCATTTATCTTGCAGGACTCTATTTCCTGGCTTGTGCACCGCGCAAGGCTCTTTCTCCTCTTTTTCCGCCAAAGGACGCGGCAACTCGCGCTGGATACTCGTATCACCGACGCGAATTTTCGGCATTACTGATTCAGATCTCTCGCGATCCTCTCGTGACCTATATTTTATCGCATTTTTTATTTCCTGTGGCCATTCTCGTCGCAAGACGTTCCCGCGGCTTTGGATGGATTATCGATCGATTAGAGATATCGTTAGCCGAGTCGACTTTTCTGCTTTCTTCCGATAGGACGAAGAAGGAATGTTTTCGAGGCGACGTTCCTCCGCGTTTGTCAGCGCAAAAACAGAAAGAGATAACATTGCGATAACGTATCTCCTTCTCGGTTTTAAAATGAAGATGTTCGTGCACGCGAACAGTTTGTAAGTAAAAAAATTAGAAATCCAGAGTAGCTTTTACCTTTAACTTTTACTGCTAACCACACGCGGTCATTCACTGATGCGTTTATATTCTGCCCACTTTCTCGCACGTGAGAGAGACGATGCCTATCGCTCGCGCCTAATATCCGGTAATTTTGATATCGCGGTCACGTTTCTTGACGAAGAACTTATGTGGACCTACTAAATCGCGTGTTTATGCGAGAAAGGAATTTTATTATTAGATATCATTATGTAATAATAAAACGAGAATAAAGCCATATAAAAACATAAAATTTTATTGCTCGATGAAAGTATATTAATATTTTATGTGTGTGTTTAACTTTTTTATATTGTCATGAAATTCTGATAGAGAAATTAATAAACATTTGCGGCACTGCCATAACGTGGTGATTAAGATTAACTCTCTGATTAAGATAAAGAATTTATTGTCGAATAATAAAGATACCCAATTATTTATTAATTCTTAGATTGCTTAGACGCATATATAGACGCGTTTGGCGATTGTTTCTATCGAATATATATATGCAATAAAAGTTACCAGTGTTTGAGATGGACACATATACTTGCGTTTTTTAGTAACAATAAACAAATTGACTATCTACTCTGTTTTACAGAAAGTTACTTTTTTCAACGAAATACAATTATGATTTCTACAGCATAGCACATTATTATAGTTGTTTCGTATATAATTATTAAACTTAGATTATATAAATAACAAAAATTTAGCTTGTCTTAATTGTTTTCTTATATTATTTAATATAGTTTAACTGAAGAATTACGATAGTAATAATATAGGTTGCACATTGCATAATCAATCGAATCAATCGATAGACCGAAAAGTACTCTGTCCGCACAAATTGCACCTGAGAGCCGTTTGCCGTAAATTTGCCGTAAAGTGTTTAACTTAAGGTGCTCTGCACTCACAAGGTTAAAGATCATTTGAAGGATATTTTTGAAAAATTTGACGTTTATTATATCCATAGAAATGATTATTCCTTATTGATCATTACAAATTATTATTTATAAATCTATTACACCTATCAAAGAGTACTTAATCGCAAGCGAATTGAATTAGCCCATAATACAAAATACAATTAATAGTGTAGTAATGTAATGGCGTGTAATAGCGAATGACACTTCTATTCATGAGATTAAAAATAATATATGTAGTATAGAAGAAAGGAATTATCGGTGGCGGCATATATCAAAGGCATGTAATCAAAGAAGCCGACGCGCACGAGCATGTGTTTGCGTCCAGAACAAAACAACCGCGGGAAAAACTGTTGACGCCCGGAAGCTCGCGGGACGACGTGACTCATCCAGATGATATGTAGCGATTAGCTGACAATTCTGAAATGTAGCACCATTTTTAGATATATAAAGGACGAGGGCAGCAAAGACGAATCAGGTGAGTCGTGTGAGACAGTATGCGAAAGACGAGACAGAGTGTGACAAACAGTATATGATAGACAGTAGTCGAGAATTGCGAACAGCGAAGCTATAGAGTCAGCTAGTCTATCGAGAGATGTTATATCTGCGAAGAAGAATAAAGAGTTTCTTTACTTATTGTTTTAAGGCATCGAAAACCTATCATACTTAACAATTCCATCAGGATAGAAATATAATATATATCCTACATATAAGTTTTAATATACGTATATAATAATATATTGATACAAATAATATCTCAAATCAAACACACGGAATAATCGCAAACTTACTATCACCAGCTTTATTGCTCCCTATTTATTTCATTAATTAATTAATTCGCTTTCAAATATAATTGAATTACTCTATCACGCTGTTATTTATATTGGCAAGATCAAAGTGCATTATTTCCTTGCATATGGCGGTAATGCGATACGCCAACTGCAACTGCACGGAAAGCAAACGTTCCCGCAAGAGTTTTCAATCTTCTACCTTTCCGGATAGCCCCATGCAAAATTCCATTTCCTGAACAAACACACTCCTAGATGACAGATGAGAGTTGCCACATGGATCCGATTATCGCGGTCAGATTCTGCAGAGACACTGGTTTTGCAAGAGACAGTTCCTCCCTCCCAACGAGAAAGTTATCTGAAACTTTTCGCTTGCCACTCGATCCCACGGATTTTTGATGCCAGTTGCGAGTTAGAAAGCTTTTACGTCTTGACAACGATCCGCATCGCCCGGGGGCGCGAGATTACTCTCGATCTCGGAAGTTGTATACACGGTTTCGTCTCGAGTGTCAGTGCTTTCGAAGTACCGTTATAACTGAGACAGCCGAACGACTGTGCGAGTGAGAGATTCGCATTCAACAGAGCGGATGGTTGATTCTCTCCTTTAGGATTGCGAATGAATTTCTATTTACTCACGCATTGAATTATACATTACATTATACGTTACGTTACATAGCATAAAACTGGCACGCTCGCTCGCACTTTACGCGCTATCCGTGACGCGGAAGAAAGAAAATTCATTCAGTCAGATTTAGCATTATCCAAGTTACATCAGCATTTTCGAGAGTCGAAAAAAGTTTGATCTGGTAGGATCTACGTTCAAGTGCAACGTTCGATCATCGATGGACAACATCGACACATTGGGGTATAATCCTTCGTCAATGTTGCAATATCGATAGCGGTAGGAATTTGCTTGGGGAATTCGAAGGATATAGCACCAGAAGGGCACATGTTCGCCTAATTAGGCCATTTACGGGCTCGTTTGTCACGATGCACGTAGCGAAACATCACAGGAGCGATTTGCCAGCAACCACGTTGGCGTTGAGGTCGGCTTTCCTGACAGATTGACCCCTAATCCACTAGAATCTAATTACACAACGCGGTCAAGCGACTTTGTTCTCATTGTCGATGCAATCGACAACGATGATGAAAGAAAAAAAGGATCAACCAAAGTTCAAGCCCTTTACTGTGTACACGTCGCAGCACCATACCTGACGTGAAGGAAATGAGAAAATGGTTGATTCGGGGTTTCGACTATCTAATTAGAGATTATTTGCGAGCCCGATGTTATCCACAAGTGAAGTTATAAACTGGTTGGTTTTTTCCGAGAAGAAATTTCTGTTCTAAATAGGATTTTAATAGAAATAAAAACTTGACTCTATTTTAAAAATCGTATTACGTGATGTTTCACGGATCACGTAACTTTGCGATACGAATTTATATATGCATTACTTGTAGATGCATGAATATTTGTTGCGAATAACGGCCATTCTGTGGCTTCGAATGTGAGAGATAACATTTTGAAATACAATCATTTTGCTCGCGTAGAAACATATGTAGATTATAAAATCAAGATCAAGATCAAGATCACATATCAAGATTATAAAAAGCATGCGGGTACACCACTTATTTTATATTTGCATCAATACATCTCTATCCGTATTTTATTTTATACCAAGAGCGATCGGTCGATATTTGCTTGAGAGAAAGTGCTCATGATATTCGAACTTTATCATCTCTCGTGCAATATTCCCGATTCTTCGCCGTACGCGTGTTTCCGACATGTGCGCATTGAGCAAATATCGCGCTCGTATGTTTCATAACGGCGGAAAAAGCGAAAAGACCGCCGCGCATTCGCACCGAAAATATTGTACTAAATAAATTAACAGCGCGCTCGCGCGCTCACCGAGATATAAGTTGGTTGGTCGGTCGGTCGGTTGCGCGGGGCATAGGTCGATATGCCAACGTCTCCTTGCAGGTGCGGTGCACCTGAGGTCATACACCAGCCGGTAGCTCTGCAGGTTTAACCTGCATCCTCGTGCCATCTGCGGCGGCGTTTTGTTTCGCGGGCAGCCTAGGGCAGTTCACCCTTAGCCGCTGTGTTTCGGCATGCACCCTAGCGTTTTATAGCGCTAAACCTGGAGGGCGGAAGCATAAATCACTCCTTATTTCATGGTGTTTCTCTCGCGGGAGGGACGGGGGAGGTGGGTGACTGTATGGATATGTCTGCGCATATGTATATATGTGTGTACGCGGAGTTCCGGAATTTATTCCTTCCGCTCGGACGCGCACCGCGAAATGAGATCGTTGTTGCGCGAAATAAAATCGACCTCGAGAGAGAGAGAGAGAGAGAGAGAGAGAGAGAGAGAGAGAGAGAGAGAGAGAGAGAGAGAGAGAGAGAGAGAGAGAGAGAGAGAGAGACAGAGAGAGAGAGGGAGAGAAAGGGCAATCTGAACGATTTAATCGAGGATTAGCACGGTCAGTGGCTTTTATTCTCGCGCGTTCTAGCAGCGACGTGGAAAAAATGACACCTACGCAGTCTCGAATTCGTTTCGCGTTACGTTATATAACAGCTTTATCGATCGCTATCCGTCCGCTATTTCGCGCATTGATCAATCCGCTCCGATATAGCGCGCACCGTAACGAGAACAAATTGAAACGGCAGAATTGATCGTATCACATGCGGGCACATTTTTTCGTTAAATCGAAGTTGAAACGCCCGAGCCCGAGCGCGAGATATTATCCTTCCCTTCAGGGAAGAATCGGAATATTTAAACGTCGATTTTTATCTGCAGAGCGTGCTAATGGTAGAAAGGAAATCCTATTAAAAGCTTCCTCGTTAAAACAACGAGATTAATTATTAAAGGACCATTCGTTGCAGCGAGTCACTTTAATCACTTTAATCCGTAAACGAAGCCCTTAATTATCGGTTTTATCTTGCCGCGACTTTTGTGTACGATGGACAAACGACGGATAATATCGGTGATCAATGAAAGTACCAGGAATTAAAGGCAGCCGATCTTCCATTTCTCTATCTAGGTATCTAGATGTTTCATCGATCGAGATGTTTCATCACATTTCAAGCTCGCCTAGTAATACTTGTCGATTCGCCTCGAGGCGAAGGTTGCCGTTCGCCTGTTGTGTTTGCGTAATCGCAATGTAAACTTTACACTTGAAACTTCCGTTCCCTTATGAAGTCGGGAACTTTGGCAACTGGATGCGAGGGAGAGGACCGACAGCTTAATGATCTCAAGGGCTGACGCGAATACGAAGCGTGCGTTGTTGTAACGTAAATTGACGAGACGGGCGCGCGCGTCCGATAGCGAATTATAAATCTCGTTCATTATAAATATTTTATTTTGAGATTTGCCTTTTATGATTGACGTTAGGCTCAAAGTCGTGCAACACTACTCGATGCGACGGTGCGGCATTACTCGAACAGAACTCTCATCCATATGTAGACGAGGGGCGAGTGTGCGTGATCTATTGATTAATTCGCGATTCCGTGTGTGCACGCGTGTTCGTATATATGCGCGCATAAATGCAGCGTCACGCATTACCGATAGTATCTGGGAACGAACGTAACACGGTCTTGAGATTTTTCATTTTTCATTGTTGCGTTATCACATGTTTTATTTATGAGTGAAATCAATCGACATAAAGCAGTCGCGACAATATGGAGAGAATAAACAATCACGAGCGAAACTCTCGCAGAGATGATGGCGAAAGATTTCAAGCGCGAGAAAATACGCGCAGAACATATGCCGAAATCTTTTTTGCGTTTTGATAAATTATTACGCGGTCGCCATTAGTAGTCTCTATTAGTAGTAATAGTACTTCATTAGCAGTATACTCCGATGTATCTGCTGAAATTCCTCCCTTTTCATAGTTCACATCGCGCGTAGCGCGTTAATATCCGAGAGATTTGATAGAATTGTGGGAAACGTATACGAACAGTAGCGGCAGCTTACGATCTTTTTTACGATAGATGCGGCTATCGATATTATTTATTCGTCCATTACGAGGACTGAAGGAAGCATTCGTTGCTCGTGACGTGTGTGCAATCGGATTATGTTTTCAGTCTCGGAGATTGTAAACAACAACATTGTAAGCGAGCATGAATTTGCCGCGACAAGAGCCAGGCACGGATTACGTTTTTACTCTCGCAAAATTAACTTCGAAAAATTAATAGTTTTGCCCGCGAGACCTTTCACGTGATTAGTCGCGTAGCTTCCGGGCCTGCGGAACGGAACGTGAGAGAATTTTCCGCGAAAACTTGCGTCAAGAAAATAAAGAACAAGTGGGATTTCGGAGGGTTTAGCGACTTTCCTACCGCGATCGCATTGTAGTTTTAACAGCGGTGCCTTCGGCACGCCGCAAACGCGGCTTGTTGGAGTGGTTCGTTAATTTGGTTCTCTGCGGCGGAGTTGAAGTGGCGAACTCTCCGGCCTTCGACGATGCGCGAGAGAGCGGCTAATCTCGGCAGAGGCATAATTATAACCGCCTCACGATGTGTGCTGGAGCAGCAGCAGCACTCGTTAATATTCCAGCCGGGAGCAGGAGTAAGTATGCAGAAGTTAAAGCGCGCAGGCTTGATAGAAACACAGAAAGAGGGAAAGAGAGTTTCGTGCACTGCTAGCTAATTGTTAAACGTGATCTCCGATGATGCCGCGCGATTCTACGCGTGTTTCTTTCGTTCGGATTTAATTAGACTTGCCTGTCCCGGGCACCGGATGCTCCACGAGTGGATATCGGAGGAGCACTCGACTGTGTAGCCTAGGAGCGATATCGATATACAAATGAAGCTTTCGCGCGGCGATTCGATTCGCTCGAGTTTAATTAGAGACTCCAATTTATTTCGACATTCGACAGAAGTGTGGATACGTCGCGTATGTCGGCTACGACTGGTAAACGCGGTATTTTAAAATACACAAAAAGAGAAACGTGTGTAACGTTTCGCGCGTGTTCTTGAAGCGAATGCCATTGCGGTCGTCGAAAGAGCTTCGATAATAAATTGATTTATTTCTCTCTCTTTCTCTCTCTCTCTCTCTCTCTCTCTCTCTCTCGTTTTCTTTCTGTTTACATAGCAGCATGTTTATCTATTTTTTACATGATTTACTAAAACTACACAGCCGGATATAAATTTTTAGTTTTATTATTAATTATAAAAGCAGAGAGCGCTACATTTGCGAGTGTTACATTTGCATCAGCAATTACTGAATGCAACTTACGGTAACGTTGGCGGAACACCGCGATTACTCTTTGCAGCCGAGAATTCAATGTTTATCATTGCCATAGCGCATACGCATCTACATCGCGCGATGAGTTTACGGGGATGATTAATGTACTGCCACTGTATGGCAGCATGTAACCAGCGAGCTATATATACATACTGTTGCCATGCAGAATAAATAGGAATAGCAAGGATGGAACGTCGCAGTTTCAGAGGGGTTTAGCGTAAGGAGCAGATAAATTACATCTTTCCGTCCTGACATCAGGGCTAATGTTTAGCTCGTAAATAATGCATAGTGTCGCGGACTGTATGGACTGCACGTAACTCGAGTGAATCGACAGCCGGTAATTCGTTGGCGATGCGATGAAAACTTTTGAATTACCCGCCAGCTCTGTTCTACGCTCGCGCGTTATTCCCCTTTCTTTATTTATCGTTATTTATCGTTTTTAAGTTCGAACATTCCGTGATCTGGATTATAACTACTCTTCGAAATTTCCTCCATCATAGGCCACGTCTCTCCTCTATCTTTACTTAGCGGAAATTACATTTTTATAACGTTCAATGCTGTCAGGATGCGAGTGTTCTTCCGTTTGTCCTTCGTTCTCTTCCAGCGCTGTTCCTCAGCTTCCTGCGGACATCTTTTTGGCGATCCGGTGATGTACGATGCGACGTTTTCTCGCGTAATCGCATGGAATGTACGTTAAACCTGTTATGCATACGTCACATCGCAGTCATCGCGCTGTACTCTTTTCCCGTTGCGGAATCTTGCGAATTCAGGCCCGTCATGCAGCCCGAATTCTCGCAGCGTGCTCGCTGATAATTAAGACGACTCGAGACTTAATTCGGGCTTGGGAGAAATGTAGGCCAGTGTACGGTGAAAATTTATGCAGAAATTTTCTGCAGGAGTCTCCGCGAGATACATGCTTCTGTTCTCAAGGCGGTTATAAAAGATGCTTCACTCCCATAAAGATATCGCGATCGATACGGATATCGGCGGAATCCACGCAGGAGATATCAATTTAATTTAAAAGTAACATCTTTATGCTCTTCCCTGAGAAGTTCCCAGGTAAATGTCGTAACTGAAGCGAGATGCTCCTACAACGAAGCGACTTTTTACGCTGCATGTCCACTGAAATGGAAAGAGCACAGCTACGAAATCGCAAACCATCTCGCGACGATATGTACGATTTACGTAATAAAATCTCAAGATCGTTCCAGCGTTACAGATGTAAAGGAATTTCCGCGTAAGCGCGCGCGTGCGCGTGCACGCCCGTTTAAGACCGGCAGGTTCCCTCGTAACGACGTTCCACGAACGAATTTTCAACCATTTCCGCAGCAATTTCCCAAGTCAGTCCCCGAATTATCTCTCTTGGAATCCGATAATGCGCGAATAATAATATTCGCACGACCGCGTTTCAAACGCACGGTGGACGTGCGCGCGCATTTTCGAACGCGGCAGTCCTCGAGTTCGACCGCTCGTTCGATCGGTCGTACGTCCGACGCGATGATATCGATCACCTCGTGGCTGCGCGACTTCACCCCCCCCCCCCACCYSC